>VCRD01000225.1:337463-386954 GCA_006783055.1 Trinorchestia longiramus
TACTTTAGAGCGAAATATTGTACGATTGAATCAGCGAATACCTTAGAATCAGGCCTTGTTCGGACGATTCAGCAGAAGGATTAGGGTTAGACATTCTATTATATATAAATCTTGATTCGGCATATCCACCGAGACTATGCGATGACGGACTGTATACTGACAGAAGCTAGATACATAGTTTTTCAAATTTTAATAATTTACAAGTTATGACCGTGCAACACAACTCAAGGCCTGCCACATTGTGAACAATGGCAATAACAACAACAAATAAGAAGAACAAATGTTCAAGTCATGTGTTCACAGTGTTCGTGCACGGAGAACATAGGACTTAAACATTTGTTGTAATGTCAGAACAGCCAGTTAGTCAAGATGACAATCGGGTGGCATTCAATTAAGAATTCTTACTGAAGTGAGATCTCTTAAAAAGTAAAAGTAGATCCATCTATAAAATTGGTAACCCCCAGATCACATTAATAGAAAATGTACAGTCCTGATGCTCGTTGTAATGCATGGTAGCATTTTTCCTTCCATGCAAACCAATGGTCGTTTTTAGAGAGAACATGTTTCCAAAAAGAGGTTCCCAGATCTCTGACTGCCTGGTTTTAGCTAAGCTAAGTCTTAGAATGATTACTAAGAACAGATTAACGTAAACAAATCTAAAGATTAAATCAAAACCTATTTGGCATTTGTCTTTGTTTTTCAGCTATATAATGAGCATAGATTAATACCAACATAATTTATCATAATACCAACACCTCTGAATGCATCTCGCAACACACCTTAAAAATGTATCATGAAGTAGGCAGACGAGGTATACAACTCCCTATAGCAAGAGGTTGGTCACACTGTACGCTGGTACCTTTTCACAGAGAAAAAGTAAATAAAGAACAGATCAGGCCTCCAAACTACAGAACAAAACCAACAACAACCTCCTGTAACAACCGCGGATTCTCCACTGGGTAGCTAAAGGCACCTAAGGGAAATATTTATTTAGTAGTAACGCTGCCGAGGACAAATGCAGTCAGTATAAACCTTTGCTCAAAGGAACTCGGGATCACGGCCAGCTGTCACTCGAAAAGTGGAAGTACCTTATTCTCCACCCCTACCCCCCCAAAAAAGGTGGGAAATTCTCATTAATAAATTTATCTATAGAGGAAAGTGAAATTTATTTTGGTGCGAAAATAGCAGCACTTTCACGCTCAATAGCCAATTGTCAAAAGTGGAAAAGTGACATTACCGAGATAGTAAAATAACTGGTGATTTCTCATAATAGCGACGTACCTACCTAAGTATCAAAATTGTAACAAAAACTAGAATTGGGAACTATTGCGAGTCGAACAATAGAATGTTCCCCGATTTTTCAAGCATACATTATTTTTAAGTCATCTAAGCTAACTCATTTCAAAAGTGGTCGAACGCCAATAATTTATTTGTGTCACAGGAAGTCGAGATATTGAACAATAAGTCATAACTATTTAAATGCGCCTCTACGTTCACACAGTCATGACTTATTGTCTGCCTTCACTGCTTCCATCAAATGTATCCTGCAACACAAGGGGAAAGCTAAGGTTGTACGAGGTGCATTCAAGTTATAACACTTCCGATGTTGTTTTTCAGGATTGAAAACACATAAAAACCAGCTGCTTTGTTTTAAAATGCGCGTGCACTCGATGTGAATGCGTGACAGAGATGGCAGCACTGTACGGCAACTAGAACTCTAGCAGCAGCAGCAGCAGCAGCAGCAAGAGTGAGGACATTGACAGCTCTAAGGTGTACTGTCTCACCTGAACATTGCGTTCATAAATGTTGAGCTTGAAGAGATCATCAACTTTTGAAGACTTTGGCATAAGACGCGTGATCTCAAGCTTCTTGCACGGAGATGCCCACCTGCAAGGGAAACTTTCATTAAAAATCACAAATTAAAAATGACAACTTCTTTTACTCATTGATCAAACGGAAATGGCTAACAGAAATAGATAAAGATTGACAAAATGCCCAAGTAAATATTAGAGGAATACCATCTTGATATATGATACATTGCACGATTCTAAAAACAGATGCAATTTATTTTTCAACAGCCATCTGCCTGGTAAGATGTGTCCAGTACGGTGCGCTAAAATCATAGAAAATGAAATGAAACACGTTTTTCTTATTTACTCGTGTTTTGCTTCTGTTCACACATGCACGACAAGAGGTCCCGCAAAATTGGATGAAATTTGGAGAATATTTAGGGGTCACAACAAACAGAGTAATTTTCTAATAACCTTTAAAAACAAACTAAAAACTCAAAATGTCCCCCATTTTTAAGAAGAAACTCATAAGAAGACCAAAACAGAGTTTTCATTGTTTCTATAGAGAAAACCGTGTTTTGAGGGTCGTTCATTTCCCACCCAAGAAGTTTTCAATGCTGGTAACTAATTGGAGGAGATACTTCTCATGTGTGGCCCACTTCTCAAACACCAGGAAGTGCTCAACTAGAGCGATGCATCGCTCCACAGCATCGTTCACTACTCGGACGCCAAGTGCCCGTTTTCGAGCCTCCGTGAATCGGTCGTTTTCCTCTTTCCACAATGTCGGGTCCTTTGTCAGGAAGCCCTTGTTCGCGTAGAGTTTCTGAAAGCAGTAAGGAAGGACGAGAGGGAGGTAGGCATCATCATTTTTTCCCTCCAATTGCTGGAGTTCTTCCTTCCAGACGGGCTTGTCCAATGCCTTGGCCATCTATTTCTTCTTTTCTACATCAATTCTTGAATCGAACTAGTGCAGTCCGCGTTTTCCTCATTAACATACCACAGGAGACGTCACTGGGATTGCTTTGCTGCCTTAGTGACGATTTGGCCAGGGTATGTCTCGAACATTGAGAGGAAGAGCACGTCGTTCAATGGAGTTTTCAAAGAAATCGGTGCCTCATGCCACTGATTGCAGTACACCAAAGCAACAAAAAAGGACACTTGTTCCACTCTGGCAATTCCGGCTGATTCGAATAACTTGAGCGGCAGCTGCGAACGTTGGCGTTGCTTACCGCACCGACTTCTTTCGATCCCAAATTGAAATTAGCTCAACACGTTCTCCGTGTATTGATACACCCGTGTTATTCCACAATTGCACATTAGTACACCCGTGTACCAAATTACGTATTACGTTTAGCACACGGAAATGCCTCCTCCAAAACAAGGGAATACTGCTTAAATACCTACACGCGGTGAACATGTTAAGATCCTACACGGAGATCGGTGACACAGGTTTGAGTTTTCCCTCAGAGTTCGGGATCGACGAGCCGGTGATGGCGTCGTCGACACACGACTACTGCTGTTGCTTTGGTTCGGGAGTTCCACCCTTTCAGTCAGCCTGGCTATGTCGCTGTCTTCACATTCACGGAGCCAATTGAGTCGAGTTCCGTTCACGACATGCTTCTCCACCTTCGCTGGCACAAGGTCAATTTCAGGTATATATGATTGTCCTGTCTTCTCTGTGACTCTGAAAGAACTTCTTGTCCTCGTCCTTCCCGTGTGCCCGTTGCAGAGAGGAGAAATGTGCGAGGCCGCCGATTTCCTGGTGGTCTACCTTGAAAATTTCCTAATCCATACGATGTTTCGGCCTGTCTCTGTTCTTGTTCTTCTAGAGGTTATTTTACACCTTTACCAGCTTCATGTCGGCGAGCGTTACTGTAGTTGTCGGAATTCCAGCTCGCTAGCATAATGAGAAAACCTCCTCCTCCACCACCATCTCCCTAATCTCGCTAGCTATCTCCTCCATCTGCCAGTACGGGTGGTAGTTACAGAGGACCTGCTTCTTCGCTGGTTGCCGGGCTCTATCGATTTCCTTGACTGAAGCCTTGTCGATAAACCAAAGAATACTAGCTGCTCTAAAACAAATTTAGAAAGAATCTCGAATTTCGATTATTGTCACCTTAATGTTCACCTTGTCGGGACCCCCTAAATATCACTCAATATGCTCGAAATTTCAACGCAACACTTTCACTAAAAGAAAAATAGAAACCCGGTTTACCTATGAGTGTGCAACATTTTCAAGCTTTTGTATTTTGGGACACCCTGATGTACAGCACTCTAAGAAGAAGCTTGAAAATTGTTTTCTATGATGCAAAAGTATCAATATAATCCGCTTCCAAAATGTTTAACATCAGTTTGATGAAAATACAATGCACTAGTTTTCACTACACTAAACCTTATATCTATATGAATGGAGTATCAATTTTAACAATAAACTACACTAGAAAAGGAGTGAATAAATTTTATTTTAACTGCCATCTGTAACTAAATGTGGATTTTCGGGTGAAAAGTACAACATGCAAAATAGGCCACTAGTTCCACTCTAGCAATTCCAGCCGATTCGAATAACTTGACTGGCAGCTCAATTTCCGTAAGCTATTTCGTGTGTGAATAGGCGTACATGGAGGTGGAATGAAAGGAATACAAGGTTATGTCTGCAGTGCAACAGAGGAGTAGAGGAAACAGTTGAAAATCTAGCCTTAGAATGTAGTAAATATGAACATGAGCGAGAGAGCTTCATGGATGTGGTCCATGAACAGTATGGAGAGAACAAGTGGAATGCAAGATGTGTTGAAGGGGACTCTGGTATGGGATATCTTGTGGGGCTGGATGAGGAATGTAATATGACTGTTGTGGATGAGATGATTTCTTGGTGCATGCATAGGGTAGCGAGATAGATGTTGATTGGTCAGATTCTTTAAATGTGACTACCTGCAGAGCATTGCGTGCGAGTGTTGACGCGAATTTGAGTGTTGACGCGAAATTTAAATTTAAGTCTAAGTCTAAGAAAGCATCTTTAGCCAAAAAAATACAGTAGCATCAATAGAAAAACTGAACAAATAAGCAAAAATTCTGAGCTTAAACACGTACGCATCAGAGATGTTGAGGTTCATTGTCTGCACAACCCTTGCAGCCCATGCTTGGTATCCTTGCAGGACACTGAAGTCATAACCCTTCACTTGGATGTTGACTAGCGGGTAGGTGGCAGCGGTACGTTCCACATTCTGCCAAAATAGATTTCAATAGACAACATACAGAATGAAACCCTTTAGCTCACCTCTTTCACTATCCAAAAATCTTCCACAACCAACATGGAAGACTCTCATGACCATTGTAGGTCAGCTAAGATCTGAGGGAAAGCTAGGTACCAAAATCATGTGCAAGGACTAATAGCTAAATAATGAGACCAGAACTGAGTGTTAGTTAACCAAATTGGGAAAAAATAAAAATTAAAATCCAATAGTCAGTAACTTTATTTCAAGACCACAATATGAATTCATCCAATTTTAATGTGAATGGATGGTAGGGAATAAAGCCAATCAACATCCTCTGGTACAGATATGTTAAACCAAAAACATTTTTGTACAGGCATCTAGTCTGTGAACATAAACCAACTTAAATTTTAAACATAAATTTTTTAGTAAGAGACAATGAGAATGTCCCTTAACTCAATACACTGGGCTTCATATATTTTTCAACACTGGCTTCCAGTATGACTGACGCGGCAGCAAAATGTCGTTTATAAACTTTTACACATGCTATTGATCAGTTTAGTGCACCTTCTCCAAAGACTTTCAACTGAACAGTGATCAGTCATTTACACCCTACCAAACTCAAGAGTTAATATGGATGTAAAATCTACACAGAAACTATAAATCCTACAGATACATATAGCGTTAATTACAGAAGATAGTTAGCCTGATGCTGTTGCGCAATGTACAACACTGTGAAATCTGCAATTACATCTATTGTAGCATAAATAAGATTAATTTCAAATATACATGTAAATAATAGAATATTTCACATGAATATGTATAGAACTAGTTATTTCTGTTTTCCAATCCGACTACCAATGAGCCCCAAATTAAATCTGTTCCAACAACTAGCATCACCAAATTTGGTGGCTTCAGAGGCATGATGCTTATTTACATATATAATCGACTATTTATCTCTCTCCCTCTCTCTCTCTCTATCTGTATCTGTGTGTGTGTCGTCCCATTACTTCCTGCAACCTGAGGTGGTGGCGCGCAGGCGGGACACACCTGCCACCCGCAGCACCTCCTGCCCGCCACCACCCGCCGCACTGCCTTCTTGCACCCTGCGTACCGTGGGAGTATCTACCAATATAATCGACTATGTATCTCCCTCTTGTTGTCTCTGTGTATGTCTGTCCCGATACTTCCTATCTATTATTGATGAAAAATTATTGAACTGAAATCAGAACGGGTATGCATGTCAACCAGCACTGTACTGTGGATACCAAAGGCACCAGATCACTATAAATCACGCCATTTGTTCCGTTATTAACTTTCTTCTCCTACACGGCCATGTTATTGTTTGGTAAGATACAAAATGAAAGTTCAGTATATATTTAAGAAAAAATTTTGATTCTGATGGTACCACAGGTAAAACTGAAAAATACATTTTTTTTCATAGATCCTTAATTTTATCACTTTTAAACCAAGAAATTTCAACAGGTACTATCTGGGCCATGTTATCATTATATAAGATACAGAATGGTAGTTCTGTATACATTAATAAAAAATATTCATTGAAAATACAATAATTTGTTGTAGATCTTTAATACATTCATCTTTATAATAATTTCAAATTAGTCAAATCTAAATTGTGGAATTTCCATGGGAACTGTTTAGTACAAAATATCAGCCAATAAGAGTCTCAAAATTCAGTTAATCCTATAAAGTAATTAAATGCATCTCAAGAAATCAAAAAATATATGTATATTAAAAACTAAGTTGTCACTATCTTCATCAAGGAAATATAACCATGAAAGCTGCTCCAACACGGCTCAAACACAACAAGGACTTCACCTGTAAGAACAATTACATAGAAATCAAATTTGAATCTTTGTACAGGAGTAAGCCATGATTTTAGAGATTATGGTTAGTGATTATTATTTTCCAAGAGTATCAATATGCTATAAATACATTCCAGTATTTAAATAGTATTCTAAATACATTTATGTAGTATATACATGAATATATACATGAATTCATGTAGTACATCATGTAAATTGTAGTTTAAACACATTCATGTTCAGTGGTGGTGCTGATACCTCAGAAAACTTGAGGTTGCACAGGTTGTGGTGGTGCTGAGATTTCTTTGAATAATTCAAGTTGCACATTGCTGAAGAGGTTGGGATAAGAAACAAATTGGGTTCCAGAAAGAGGGAACAGTGTCATGCAAGGAGAGTTTTGCAAGTTCTACTGAGTTCCAATGCAAGTAAGAGCTGCAAACTAGGTGTTTGATACAGGCAGTTTGATGGTGTAAAAGTTGAATGAATGCACAGTCAGTCAGTTATAGGTAGATTTCATACTGTTGGGACAGTTTGACATTTTATTGTTTTCTAGGAATATGAACTTACTGTAAATGATAGCTCTTAATCATATATATGCTATATACTACTATACATACTAAATATTCACTACTACTTAGTTTTCAATATTAAGAAACAATAATGGAAAAATAAATTTTGTTATCCAAATGGTTAAATGAAATATGTCAAATAATTAAAATAGAAAACTCAGCCAATAATGTTTAAAACAAACAATACTTACTGTGATATAGGGGGGTTCAGAGCCAGAATGAAATTCCTGCACAGATATTCTTGGAAGACCAAGAGAAGTTGTCTCCAGATTGAAAATATTTGGCCTCTGCTGTGAAAAGAGTGGACTTTTTGCCTTGCATTTTTGTCTAACATTAAGATACTGTATACAGTCAGGAGTTATCAATGACAGCTGCCTACACCTAGATTTGAAACAAGCAGCAGACATGCTGCCAAGTATTTTGGAAGAGTGCAGCATTTCCTGTAAATAAATAAACATGAACAAAAATACTTGAAATATCATATTTGAAAGTGCTTACTTTAAAACTAACACAGTACATTTTTTGTATAAATAGTGTTGGCTCTACTGTTCATTATCATAAACTTTAAATTCAGGTAATTTTTTTAGATGCACTCAATGTCTGATTAAATACAAGCTATAAAGAACAATTTTTTTATTTAAGTTTTACAACACAACACTTTCAAATAAAAGTAATAATCCATAATGTGGGCCATAATACATCAGTTATATGACTATTTCTTTAATCCTAGTATCCCTTACCTTACTAAAGTTGGATAAAATATTCTAAACAAATCATGTCACCATATAATGTTGAAGTCTCTCTGAACTTAACTCTTTAAATTTGAACTGAAGTTTTCAGTTTTGAATAAAGGGTTGAAATAAACACACCACCTCTGATTCACGTCATTCATGTAAATTGAATTTACTGGAGAGCAGTTTTTATCATAATTTATCTTCTTGTTTTACTTTTATTGGAGCTCCAGAGATGGGTCCATGCAGCTGTGTGTTTTCTGAAGTTTAGCTGCATGGTTTTCTGAAGTTTAGTACCCAGGCTGAAAGAGGTTACAGGAGGTTTTTCTGCACGGTTCTGCTCGGAAATTCTGTTCACTTCTCTAAAATGTTGCAATTTTTAGGAAATTTCAGATGGTTTTAATTTTCCTTATGGATGTTAAATAGTTGGCAACTATTTTAAAAATGCCTAAATTCTTTACATGCAAGACTTACAGTTTCCTCCTTAGAGTAGGGCATCAGTGTACAGTATCGCAGTAAATGCGAACGAGAGTTTTATACAGTTTTAGTAATACCTCACGGTCAGCACCCCAGTGCCTACGGGATATTGATTGGAGTATATTAAGAATTGGGATGGAGGTTTGTTTCAGATAATTTATTTGAGGTTCCCATCGAAGGTGGGGAGCATCTAAAATTACTCCAAAATATTTATATTTTTGTTCAAAAGTAAGAGGTTGTCTGCACAAAAAATAGGAATTGGAGTTACTTTTGAAAGGAAGGTCTGGTCCAAGTCAAACCGGAACTCTTACGGATGTTCCTTTCTATGTGGATCGATCCGAAACGGTAGAAGATTTGAAGTGGTAACCAGGTTTTTACATTATCAATGATTGTTTATCCAATATCTTAGGACTTTAATTATTAGGACCTGAAATCTAACAAATAATTAATTATAATTCAATAATAATGCATACTTCATATATCAATTTGTTGTCATTAACGATTTTTTTCTTAAACATCTACTCCGACGTTATGCTCTACATTCTACAAGATACATTCAAGTTATAACACTTCCGATGGTTTTTCTTATAACTGAAAGACGATAAGAATATGCAGTTTGTTTTAACATAAGCGTAAACTCCTTGTAATTGTGAATACGTGACAAAAATGACAATATGATAAACAGAATTTTAGTGGTCGCAGCGAAGTTGGGGACTATTCTTGATACTTAAAATGACGACGTTTTCATTACAAAAACAGAGGGTATTAATTCATTTTCTTCATTAAAATTGTGTGAGCCAATTTGTGAAGGCTCAATTGTGAATTGTGAAATTGTGTGAAGGAGTCAATTAGAACCAGGGTTAAGGCCTATACTGAATCACTTTGTGGAACGAACAATAATTTTAAATAAATAATAATTTTGATTCAGTGTGTTGTAATAAATAATATTTTATATCGAAACCATGATGACTACACATGTTTAATCGTTACTAGATAATAGAGAACATAGTTAAGCCTTTAATTTCATTGCCAAAAGTTTTTACTTTATTCCTTCTCCTGTGCACTCATTATTTCATGGAGAATAACGTCAAACTAACTAACTTTATGAAAATTAATAAAAAGCAGTTTGAAACGCGTTAATGTTATATGAAAAAAGATATATATATATAATTTTAGATGAGTATGTAGTAGCTTTCGGGAAAGTCATGAAATTTACACGATCTTAGGGAATTTTCTTCGAACGCTCAGTTATCGACTCGTCGATTAAACGTCTCAGAAACGAAGAGGCCAATGTCATTGCTTCTTTAACAGGGGTGCCGGAATTGTTACATTCGTACAAAAGTGTTACTTTTTGATTCCATATATTCATGTTGGTACTTTTATAACAATTTCATCATAAATTGTTACTATTTCATCATTCGAAGTTAGTTTACATAGTAATTGATGTTTGGGTCAATGGAACATCAATACTGAGAAGAAACTGCTCTCTGAATAATTAATATGACATTTTTATCATTCTATCTATATACGTAATGAAATGAATTTAGTAACAGAACATGATGTGTTAAAATATAGTGAAATAATACAAAAAAGTACAAATGCGTAATAAATGTTCTTTTGATTTATATTATATAAGTTCTACTGACGAAAAATTTACAATCGGTATGATGTAGAAATAATATGTTCAACAAGTGCGTAATATGAGTTCCGGATCACGTTGCAAAACGCATAAAAGGATATCAATATGGAAATAGTGCTATTATTTGGTAATTTTGAAAATTTGTTACGTTTTTATCGAATTTGTTACGTTTTGAGCTTGGAAGTTGGTACTACATATTCACGAAACCCTGACAACTCTGCGAGCCTGCGTCTGCATCTGAACTTCTGAAGTTCTGAACTGCTGTGAGCCTGTGACCGTGAGTGACGCCGCTGACGCGGTCACGACTCACGCGAGCTGGAGGCCTAGGCCCTAGCGCCTGGGAGAGTGCTGTGGGACTCAGTGGTGTGATATCCTACTCAGTTTGAGTTAGCTCTTGCTCTTAGTTGTATGACAGTATAATCGACGGTAGTACGTAAGAAGTATTGCACTATGAACTTTATTTTTATGTTCTTCTATATATATATACAATGATGTAGAAAAAGAATTACTCCACTAAAACGTGAGCCCTCGGTTAACGTCATTCCGTATAGTTCGACGACTGCATTGATCGTTTATATCATGGTAACCATGTCAACAGTTTGGATAAGTCTCTACTCAATAAAATTAATTATTTTCATATATGTATCAGATTCTCTGCTAACTGAAATAAATGCGGAAACGCGACGCAGGTTATCCACCTTGAATGAGTAAAATCTTAAGATGCAATTTTCCCCTAATTAATCGCTAAAATATAGATTTGCACTGAAACAGGATGTAAGGGTACGGCTCACAATAATACAATTATTGTAAGTAACTTGAAGTAGCCTAGCTATGTTCTCATCCCTGCCCCTGTTAACAACAATTACTTCTATTTGTGAAGCACTATTTACTTATAAAGCTCGCTTAGCTTCCATTTCATGCCCTGAACATCGTTCCGCTTGCGATTTAGCTGCTGCTTTTAAATTACATTTATCTCTTATCTAAGGGTGGATTAATGGACAATGTCGGTTGACTCTATGCCAGTGTTATGTTGCATCATGTTTACTATATTATTGTTGTTGTGGGAGGTAAGAAATTTTCTTGACAATTTACATATATATATTTGAGATTATGTAAGTTGTCTGATTTTTTATTCCGTCATGCCGTGCTAGGATGAAAGTTAATTTCACTTGCCACATAACACTGGTTACTGTTTCAGTGCATTGCTTTTCATTTCCATGGACTGATCAAATTTTCTCCGGTTAATGAATATTACTAATAGGATCATTTTATTCTTAAACAAGGGTGGATTAAACTTTAAATTTAGAAACATCGCAGTGAAGAACAAATAATCTCGAGTTTATATTCATTTCTCTCGCGCTTAATTCTCTTTTCTTACCAGAATTGAACACGAGGACCATTTTGTGTAGAAAGTTCCTGTATGTGGTAATCCTTATTGTATTAAACATTTGTATATTATGTTTCTTATATCACGAATTAACATTTTTTACCATTGTAGTACCGTAGGATTGAACATTTTTTTTAATAATTCTTATTTTGCAAATATACATGACCCATACGATCAGAGTCTAATCAAGTTAAATATATCTTTATTTATCCGTTTTACAATTTTAAAAGCCTCCCAATCCAGCGTTAGAACATGTATGAATCTATTGAAAGATTGCTTTGTTCATAACATACCGTTATTAATGTTATTATTCCACCTCTTTCTGTTGCATATAAATTTTTAAAGAGGGAAATGTAAAACAGTATAAATATTTACAATCTGAATATTGAAATATTTCTCTAATTAAAAATTCAGCTGGGTAATGTGATATTATAGAGCAGAACTTAATTTTAATAATACATGTGTCGTGAGAGTTATGATATATGAATAGGTTTTCATTTATCGGGGCGATGTGTAAAGTGTATGTATCGACAGCTAAGTTAGAAGTGTGGGACTACAGGACGCAGTCGAACCAGACGTAAACAAACCATTATGTTTATTAGCAGAGGCCCGAGAAATATGCTGAGCCCCACAAAACTTTGACTCATAGGCACAACAGAGCGATTGAGTTATAGAGTTTGAGACTCTACGACAAAAATTAGAAATGAATAACAAAAGAAAAAAGTTAAGCTTGAATATGACGGCCATGAAGCGAGAGAAGTGAGGACTAGGGTGCTAGATCAACACTGATGCCGAGTTGTGCAAGGGCAACATAGAAGACATAGGTATAGGTTTAGGGGTATGGGTCACACATGCTTGTTCAAACTTGAGTCCTTTCACTCTGGTTCCCCATTGGAAACTCCACGTAACTGTCGAATGTTCTCCTGTTTGTGACGCAGATTAGGTAGATAGACGGACTGACACTCGACGATTTCCTCTAACTTCTAGATCATAGCAACGTATTTCTACGAGCCTCCACCTCACGTCGGAAGGACAGGAACAGTCACTGGAACTTTGATGACTAGTCATAAGATGCTAGAATAAAGAATTTACATAGTATGGTATATATCATCTACATCTGATTGGTATCGTTTTTTGCAACTTCTATGTGATACGATTAGCCTTGACATGTCGAATTACGTCACCGTGCAGTATTATTAAATCATTGGTTCATTTTGTTTCCTCATCGTATTTCGAACAAACAAAAACGTTTTATCGAACTTTTGAAAGAGTTTACTAACGAACTTGCTCCACCGTTTCCTATTACACTGCGAATATAATAATTTCTGGGAATAAATTTGTCGCTGTCATTTACTCATCAGCTTCCATTCTCGTAACAACTGAAACTTGTACCTTATTTGCGTTTGGTTTGACTGTAGATGACTTCACCACGTCATAATAGAGTTGGCAAGTATAATTTTGAATATATCATCATTTTTAAATGACAAAATACTCTGATAAAAATGCTGCTCATATTTTCTGAAAGAATTAAAATATTGATCTGCATTATATGGTTGGAACATCCTAGAATGGGGCGAAAAACAAAATCTGGGGAATTTCCCTAAGAACGTTTGAAAGTCGTTCAAACGTCGAAATACGAGATCAGAGCGCATGGAATTGATCGAACAGTCGTCGGCGAAGGTTATTACTGAGTTTGGCATGGAAGATTTGTGTCATGTAGCAGTCCGTGATTGGCCTTTGTTTAGAGTGCATCGAGAGAGCATAATAGTATTAGGTAAGTTACGCTCTAAATTATAGTATACTTTTCTCAGGTTCTAGTCTAGGAAATAGTTAACAACTCCTGGAGGTGTTCTTGGGATCATTTTTTTATTAAAGCAATTGCGCAATATATCCCAGAAGCCTTTCACAACCTTATTTGTTCAGGCCCGCAAGTAGTGTGTGATACATGAGTAGCACTGAAGTAGTCTACACGTAACTGCTATGGGGCTAAGCTCCTTTTCATGGACTTGCTATAATTGAAATGAAGTTTAAATGGTAGGTAGTTCAATTTTATAAGCAACATATTAATTTTTAATTTCAATTTTAATTTTAATTTGAGGCTAACTTTTCAGTTGATGAAGTCTGCTAACTTGTTTCGAAGATAATTAATTTCTTCTCTGTCCTTCACTCTACTTACTGCTTAAAAAAATACATTTCTTCAACTGCACAATTTTTGTAAGAACATTTTAACACTGCATTTATAAATTTGTCAATGCTGAACCTGTCATAAATTCTGACTATTATGTTTGCTTGAAGTTAAAAGTAGTTACATATTTTTATCAGTGTATTTTTGTAAAGCTGCAACATGTATCTATGGATGTAAGTTGTGTGAGGAACATGTGTTTCATTCCTAAGGTAAGCATGATTGTCTCAATTTAGTAGATGGAAATGTTAACTTCAAAGCTGGTGACTTGAAGTTGCATTCATGAACTGATAGTGAAGGACTGCTTGTGTTCAAGATGTGAGAAGCTTAAGAAAAATGTTGAAGAGCCTGAAATATTAAAGCTCATGTGCTGGCAAGTCTGGCAATTTATAAAGCTTACTTGCTAAAGGAGCTTATTTATAAAAAAGAAACTGCAGTGAAAATATTTCTAAAAAGACTACAAGAGCTGAAGCAAGCAAGATGCTGTGTGCACAGCTGTAATTTGGAGTGTTTAGGCATCCATAAGGCTCAATATTTGATAAATTATTTATATTTCAGTTACTTAAGCCATTTTTTTTTAAGTTTTCCACTGTAAGAATGTGTAAATCTTTTCAGCATTTCAAATCATTGATATTTGCTGACATGTTGCTTTCCTTATATTTAGCATGTGCAGTCTCCTGCAAAATATTTTATCAAATTAATCTTCACATGCTACTTCCTCAGTGTCCTTAGGATGTATGTTTCCATGAATGGAGTCATTTCTACTGGTTATTTGAATGATTAGAGCATCTGTTTTAGGAGAAAATGTTCATTAATGATAAGTGGATTACTTCAGTATTTCTAATCAGTCTTGCAACATAAACATTTGGCTCAGGAGCTGCATGCATAATATGCTTTAGATTTTTAGAGATATAATAAAATAGAATATGGCAGCAGGAATGAGACATTTGATCCATTCTTGGGTTGCTAATTAAGTTCCATGCCATCTAAAGTAAAAGCATCAATCACACACACACACACACATTTCTGTCACATACACAGATACTTCAGTCATATTGTAGATATGCATACTCTAGATATGGCCAGACTAATTCTCTGTAGAATATAGTTAGGCCATCTTTGTGGTAATAAAAGTTTCTTACAATGGAGCAAATGGTCCTGCTTACATTTTTGAATATTTTTTCCATTCTTTATCATTCTTGAGGTTTTCAGTGATATTGATTTGAAGATATGTTGCTGTATTGCTTCCATGTGTGTGTCTATCAGCATGGGTAAAAAAGTCTGTCATTTGCACTATTGTGTGTTACTGAACATTTATCAATGTTGGAGCTTGTTTGCCAGTTGTTGATGCATTGTGGTAAACAATTGAGGTTTGATTAATTAGTTACTGTCTGGGTAGTAGAATAGTTACTCAGTTAATGGTGAAGTAGAGATATCAAATTCAGTGTTGTGTTTCCTAGTTCAGTAGCAGTACCACAAGAACGGTTGTTTTGTGATGTCTAGCTGCCACTAACGTTTGTTCTCAATATCACTTCTGCATTATAAGAGCTCTTAGTTATCACACAGTGATTGGTGAAAATGATAGTTTATGAAAAACAATTGTGGTGTCCTGAGTGATTTCATTTTCTGAGATAGGACACTAAAATAGTAGAATTCCTTGAAACTGGCAGTTGCTGACAAAGCTTTATATATTTATTCATTGTTTTTCTTTAACTGCGTTAAGCATTTGATATTGTTTTCCCTTTATGTCTAGTGTGTCTATGATTTGTTTGTGGTTATGTGGGTGATATTAACTGGCAAATGCTGAGTCCCATGGGTGCTGGTTAAAAAGACTTCTACTGTAATTGCAATTGTTTCTATCATATAAAGCAGTTTTCAGATCGTAAGAACTTCATAGAAACACCACTCTATACATTATAAGAAGTCCATGACTAAAATATTACCGTTGCTGTTGAACTATAAATAAAGTATCTATATTATTACTGGATTACCTTCATAGTTGAACATCAGCTAAGAAACAGATGTTGAATGGCTGTAGGTTTTTGAACATGATGTGCCTACCACTTCCATGGTTGCCCCAGCACTGGTTATGCATCAGTGCCATGGCAGTATCCAAAGTTCGTGTAAAACTTGACACCATAAATTTTCCACTGCATTGTAATTATTGAGAGAACAAGAAAGTTTCTCTTAAAAATGAAATGAAATAATGTATTTGTTACATAATTTTCTACTAACACATCTGTTGTAAATAACTAAACTCAATAATTTTGATGCAATGAGAAACAATGTAAAGTCTATTGTTATTTTGTGGCATTTTATCATTATTGAGCTGCTTTCAAAATAATTGTATGAAAAATACAAGAATAAATGAGTTTAATAATAATGTCAACTAAATATCTACTTTCACATTATATTTTCTATCTTTCTTTCCTTTCTCATTTACCATCTTTCTCTATTATAGAATTTGAGATTTTATTGAACAATATGTAATTCTCAGTCAACTATAGTAAAGATTTAAATTACATAGATCAGAAGTTGAAAGGAATCAAACTTTTACTTTGTGCTTGTATTGGTTTGTTCTTCTTCTAAGCTTCAATTAATTTTTCTCACAGGGTAATCAAGTTCATGTGTCAATGTTAGTTCATGTTTGGTTACAATATATGAATGTGAAACCTTAAAACTTTTGTTTACTACAGCTCTATTTATCACTGTTGAGATTTAAATGTTGATAATTCAGGACATGCTTCAACTTTTTAACTCTATTATTCAAGTCTTTCTCTGACATGTAGCATCAGTTTTTTAATAAACTTGAAGTTTTCAGTTAACTTAGATAATAGTTAAATTTTATGGATTATCAGCACATCATGTTAAGTGTTTAGCTAGTAAAATAGAAATTACAACTTGAAGTTTCACTTTGACTCTTATCTTAAAATTATAGATTTTCACATTACTGCTGCTTACTAAAACTATAAAATTATGTAGTTGTTTTATGCAAACTGCAGTTTAAGATGTGCCTTGTAATTTGTAGTCTTGAACTGTGCCCAAAGGAACTAATCATAAGCATCATTGTTATGTCACCTATCTGTAGAATACCCACCACTAAAGAATTTACAATAGTGTCTACTAGCCATAAAATATTTGTATTAAGATTTAAATGATTACTATAGTTAGTAGTTGAGAATAATTTTTGATTAACTTAAAAAAAAAGTTGCTGAGTAGAAAGTTAATAGGCTGCCACAGTGCCACCACCACCACTCAACTTAGTCTGCTAAACCAACTACTACTCTGGCTTCTCTGTTCTGTGTTTCTCATGCTAACTTTTTTGCCTTTTCTATCTGGCCATTATCTCAAAGTTTGAGTAGCCTGTAAAGCTACTAATGCCACATTTAGTGAAGACATCTTCAAATAATGCACAAGTCTTTACAGTGTGTAGGTTTGTATGCTCATTGTGATAAGGCAAGTATGGAATTCCTCTATATACCGTGTGTCCCACAAAAACCCAAACTAAGTATTTATTTTCCCGTATCAGTAATACCATCATAAGAATGATGGTATTACTGATACGGGAACCGTATGAAATTAAATGCTTATGGTATTCTTATGATGGTATTACTGATACGGGAAAATAAATACTCTGTTCTGGTTTTTGTGGGACATATGATGAATATGTAGCATGATGTGTTTTTGGAGCCGAGACCTAAGCGTTTTACTCACAGATATTAATTTACCTAATGACAACTGCATCTCTTTTTATCTGTATTGGTTTAGTTTGCTTTCACTCGTGCCGTTTTATCTTTCTGGTATTCCTCCCTCCAACGAGTCATTCTCATCTCTATTTTCCTTCTACTTTTTGTACCTCTTTCAATGTCTTATCCCAACTAAGCTATTTATCACCATCCATGTTGTTGGATTTTTGAGATAAAATTCTTTATGGACTAAGTGTGTATACAAACTGGATGAATCTTCATCATTCAATAAGTTTCTTGTTTCCATCATAAGTATTAATTTCTCTGATTATTGTATTAGTGCCTGTTTGCTTTTCAGGCAACAGATTGTACCAGTGAAGTGATTGCTTCTCTAACTAGGTAGTGAAACTCTTTTGATTGATATAAAGTATATTAAAGGAGTTATTATACAACTCTCGGTAACTAAATCCAAACTTTATCTAATGGAATTTAATCTGGAGATCAGGGGCGAAATTGGGCCCCAGAGCGCGAAATTATTCGACGTTGAAAAAATTCTTTCAGGATGTCCATTGATTACCTTGCTGTACGAGCCGTAGCTCCATCTTGTTGAGACCAGATATTCTCTTATGTCTTTTACCTCATTGTCGTCTTGGTTCCAATATGATGGGGCTACGGCTCAAATAATCCATCGATATTCTTCAGTTGATAGAAAGTTGCACAAGGCGTGTAGACATTGCACTAGGCGCGCTTAACGTGTAGACAGCACACAGGCGCGCTTAACGTGTAGACAGCACACAGGCGCGGTTAACGTGTAGACAGCACACAGGCGCGCTTAACGTGTAGACAGCACACAGGCACGCTTAACGTGTAGACAGCACACAGGCGCGTAAACGTTTCGGAGAGCAGACGTAGATTGTCCAGACCAGTGTTGCTAACTCTGAGAGAATTTTAAGGGAGATTCCATATAGTTTATAGGTAGGTATTTCGTTCCATTAGCCAGATTTATAGTTAAAACTTGGATTATACAGACCTTTCTTGTCAATGATCGAAATAAAATATACAACTAAATATGATTACCCGAAGCATATCAGAAGAAATTTTACTTGTAAAAGGTTCATTTTCAGTGACTCGCAATTCTAACGTCATAAGTTGTCAGTAGAGCTTGAAACGGTCAACTTCTTTGTATAGGAAGCCAAGGTGTCAATAGCATTTATTACTTTGGCAGGGAGTTCATAATTGTGACAGCATTTCCCTTACCTCAATAATTCAAATTAATGCTCATCAGAGAATGGAGTAACTCCATTCCATTCCTCGTCTAGGGCTTGGAGGTTTATACTGCTGAACAATCAATCGAAGTTACAATCCAGTTTCACTCAAGTAGTTTGATATGGCTCTTCCGTGTTTTTCACTACAGGACACACTTAAGATTCCTAACATTTTATTGGCAGTAATATAATTAGTATCATTAAGCAATATGCCGAACTTGTTATCTCCAACGTCATTCATTGTCTTCTTCAAAATTATTACTTATGACCATCTATCATTTTTGAACATTCAGAACGATGCATTTTAATATTCATAGTTATTATGCATTCTGCGATGTAATTCTTGCACAAGGCTACCAAGTGATCGGTGTTCACGATCGACAAGTGGCAACTGACAAACATGACAAGAGTTCCCTCAAGCTTAGCAACATCACTTTTAATTAATAGGCTCATCAAGTAAGTAGTTTGTTATCGGCACTAACTTTACAGAGGTCACTTTACTTTGCTTCTTTGATTTCATGAACTACTAGCGCCCAGTATTTAATATTAATATCGCAATCACTGAGTTTACCATGAGGTTTTACCTTTCTTTAGCCTCATGTTACTATGAAAATACCCGAGAGTAGCTTATGAAATTTATTTATTAGCTAGATTTATAGTTATCCGCTAAACAAGTTTTTCTAGCTAAATGACATTTTTAAAGCTGGTTCTAGCTCAAAAATAGCAGAGTTGGCAACCTTTCCTTCAGGCTGCACGTGCACTGCTGCACAGCACGTTTCCAGCCCAGTGTTACAAATTTAGCGGTTTTTGCAGTGCATCTAGCGGTACAAAAGTGGCATCTAGCGGTAAATCCTGGGTTTTCAAAAATTTCTTGTTTTTTCTAGCCATATTCATACTGAATACTTTATATCCTATATAAAATGAATTTGCTTTCTTTGAAACTTGTTATAGTCTGGGATGACGTCAAATTTGGCTGAGCGCGCTCGTTCGATACGGGAAATTTTTCGTTCGTTAGTGGTTTGATGCTGAGCGACTGTTTCGTTCCGTCGGGTGACTCGGGTTTGCTGACTGCAGCGGACTGCATCAGTTATCAGTAACGCGCCGGCCATTACGTCAGTAATAAAACGTGTTGTCCGTTCGCTCTTTAGCCTTGTGTCGATATTCTTGAATATTAGAAAACTTACCTTTATTAATCATACCAAAGGTAAAGCAGTATAAGTAGAAATTTAGAAGTGAAAGTTTGAAGACTGATAGATTCAAAGACTGGTTTAAAGAAGGGAAAGGTGACTCTTCAAAAGCGTGCTGTTTTTCGTGCAAATTAATGTAAGTGCCAAATATAGTGGCAGTTAAACACAGTAAAACGAAGAAAATGTTAATAACAGTGATGTTCCAGCGCCAGATATAATTCGCTTTATTGCTGTGAAATGTAACGAAACCACATTACTGGATGCCAATCATGCTTGCCATTCTTCCATTGTAAATTATGATAATCTGACAGGTATGTTGAAGTCAACAATTGTTGACAGTAAGATGACATCGGAACTAAAGATGCACAGAACTAAATACTCAGAGATCATTAAAAATCTCTTAAGCACTCATTTTCAAAATGTGTTGGACGATGTTGATGACTAATGACGATGTTGACTTGTCTAAATCTTGTTGAATTTGGATCCTGTGATGCACAGTTTATTGTTAATGCTCTGAAATGTGAGCTGGAAAGTTAAAGGCTTGATATTGGCAAACTTATAGCAGTATGCAATGACAATGCCAGTGTCGTGGCTGGTGTAAAGCAGAGGGTCCCAAACTGGGCTACATGAACCCCAGGGCTGGATTTGCTCATGTAAAGGGATACATTTGTTAGCAATAGAGAGGAAAAATGTTCGTATTTTATTCATTTATAAATATTTGTGTATATATCAGTCAATTCATTGTTTTCATATATCTTAAAATTCAGAGGTGCATGCTCATCTGTTAAAAACTGCAAGGGTACAAGGTCAGACAAAGGTTGGAAACCTCTTGTATAAAGAATGGAGTGCATTAAAAACTGAAAAAAGAAGTTTCTTCTAATACTCCTTAAATGTGTGTATGAAGTACCCAAGAAATGTTCTTCAAAAAATGGAACTGTAGAAGCATGTACAAGTTCTGCAACTGAAAAATCACTAAGTTTGAGAGTTGGCTTGAAACCTAACATGATGAATGAAACCTCTTAGTTTACAAGTGAATGAACTATATAATTTCTTACGCTTGTAATATGCTCACGAAAAACATAACATTAACTTCGTTTCTCATCGCAAATTTTCAGTATGGGTTAGCGGGAATTCGAGCGGTGTTCAACAAATATCTAGCGGTTTTTGGGTCAATTTCTGGCGGTATTTTACCCACGAGTTGAGAAGCCAACACTGCTCCAGCGTCCAGCCTCAGTAGTCAGTACAAGACTAGGCTTGAGATGAGGTGGAGTCCAGGGCCACTCGTTACATAAACACTTGAATCAAATGAGGAAAATAAAGTGTTGATAGTCCCGTGAGAAATAATGTACTTTAATGCTTGATGTGAACTATTTATTGGCCGCTTGTGATTGTTTTGTGTTGGTCCATCAAAATATTTGAAATTAGCTTTAAAATTCGGTGCCTTTCAATTAGAAAAGTTACCGAGTGAATTCTGTGTCTTTGGTTGTGGTTTCAATTTCGTTCGTAACTTCAAACCGTCAAACACGAGTGAAATTTTGATACATCTCGATTGTTGCGCAATTTTAAGTAAAATCCCCTAGCGTGCATTATTCATATAGTTCAATGTTGAGTTGATTGCAATGAACTCATACAGTACACGTGCGTTAGTCACTGCAAGCAGGAATGTCACGTTCGTATAGCCACCAGAACCTGGTAATTGACCTACCTTGACCGTGGGTGCTTGTGTTGTGTTCTTTATTCAGAATTGTAATGACTTCTTTAGTTTAGTAAAACTATTGTTTTAGTCATGGAAGGCGGTTTATCGGAAATGATGTACATCTTGATGTGAATACTGAAATAGAACGGTTTGTGTTATCACTGGAACTTGATGTACACGGTGTCTTAAAAAAATGTACTCACCCTTTAACCGTTGCTAACATGCTGTCTTCTTTGTGTTGCAGGTGTGAGGTTCAAACTTTTGCGAACATGATTAAATGTGGTTAAAGAATCATGTTCGCAAAGGTTCGAACCTCACATCTGCAATACAAAGAAGACAGCATGTTAGCAACGGTTAAAGGGTGAGTACATTTTTTTGAGACACCCTGTATTACGATTCTAAATCACTTCCATGGAGCTACCTACCTTCAGCGTCTCGTCTACTGGTCCCGAACGCAAAGCTTTGCTCTTAACGTTTCCTGGGATTGCCTTGCTGGTGCAAATCTTGACATTGTACACGTAGACCCTAGAAAGCTTTGAAAAAATTACAGAACCTAACCTGAGTGACGCACCGGTGGGTCACTTCGCGGGAAATGTGTTAATCACCCTGGCAATTGCCACTATTAACTAATCACGTTTTTCAATTCATCCTCGTATTGTTCTTCCAAACCAAATCAGTTTTCCAATTTTCATATATGTTAAGAACTGCTAAATTATCGAAGACGCAGCGAACTTTTGATCTTTATAGTTGCCATTTTATCGATCCTCGTGGTTCTTGTGAAATCCTTTTTATTAATGTAAATTTTTACAGATGAAACGTTTCACTGCTTAGTTCAAACTGATGGTAGATGATTATGAATTCGCAGCAGCCCTGTGTGCCTCATCTGGCTTAGGCTTTGCAGTAGTTGACTTGATCTGGTGAATACATGGAGGCATCTCCTGTCAACTCCTACCGCCTCTCAGATGTACTACTTTAACACTTGTGTACTAGATTGAGGCTCTTAGACGTATTGGTTTAAGATATATATATAAATATATATATGTACTAGATTAATGTAATTTATCATTGCGTAAACTCGTCTATTCAAGCAATGGGGAGTGCACAAAATTCGGTTTCTTATCAGTATCTTCCTGTAATATCAATTTGCCCTTGTATAAATAAGGTATTAAGGTTACCTCATCAATACCACAACTGAAGATTAGTACATTAGTTTTTGTTGTGAAGTATAAAGTACTATAACAGTAGAGCTGTGATCACCTATCGCTATTAAAGTACATGTATCGAGCCCACCAGTTATTCATTGTTTAAGTTCATTGATGTACCATTATGGTAAATATTTCCCTTTCGATAACATGGCAGTCGAGGAACACCCGGGTGATGTCACATATGTCTCATATGAGCTGGGATGTTTTCCGGTTCTTTCCTAAGTCAAATTTCTGATAGTAAACACTAAGGCATGCACAGGCCTAACAAAGGCCTATTGAGAATGGCATTCTAGCTCACATCGTCCCTTGTAGGAAAACTGATCCGATTTTTGACCGCCGGTTTCTTGTTTCTTCCCAGCGTCTCGCTAAGAACAACAGCGCCTTGTTTTCTGTCGTAGACTGTGGTACTCCACCGTAGACAAACTCGATTCACTGTAGCCGCTACACAGTGCACACTTTGCTCCCATACTTGGAGTTATGAACCGAGAAAGTATTTTAAATTATTTCCCGATTGTGGTCTAGGGGGCGTTACTAGTCAGGTTTTATCTTGAAACAACTTGAAGTAGTTCTGAACTAGTAATTATAAAGAGATTCATTGTTATCAAACGCCAATTTTCTACAGTTGATAGCAGACAATTGCTCATAGTTAACGGATATTTCTCGAAACTTCTCATAGTAAGCGAGTGTATGAACACGAGGTTAGGTGCAGGCGTCTGGACGGCGGTGAAGTTGTGGCTGGTGCGAGCTCACCGCTGTTATA
Organism: Trinorchestia longiramus; assembly: GCA_006783055.1. Taxonomy (NCBI): domain Eukaryota; kingdom Metazoa; phylum Arthropoda; class Malacostraca; order Amphipoda; family Talitridae; genus Trinorchestia; species Trinorchestia longiramus. The sequence goes on from VCRD01000225.1 coordinate 361,073, forward strand.
CGACCAGGCAACCGCGCCTAATTCCCTAGACCAGAACTCCAATACGTGCAGTGCTCATAGCCTAAGCCAAGACAGGGAACAAAGCGCAAATTAATACAAGACTCACTCAAGCTGCCTGTTTGCTTCTTGTTCTCGAGAAGGGATTTCCGTCCTAAGAAGCAGACGACAGATTGTACCCGTGAAGTGATTTCGTCTCTAAGCAGGTAGTAAAACCAGACTTGGTGTTTTTCCTGTGATGATGGGTTTTAATTTTCAAATATGAGGTAAATCTGTTTGTTTAGAACAGTTTTGTGAAACAAAATTTGGCATATTCTATCGCTCATACACTCGAAAAAAGAATTAATGATGCACAAATCATATATGTAGGACATTGACCTCTCTATCGGAGATGTTCATTCCTCATTTAATGACTTCTTTAATTCGATCGTATCGCTTTATAACGAGCCCATTTTATTTATGCACGGGCTCCTGGTCGGTAAAATTAAAACAGGCAGTTAACAGTTGTACCGTGTTCTAAGTGTATGTACAGATAACATTTGACAACATAAATTGTTTGTCCAGCAACAGTTGTGGAAATAACTCTTTAACTAAAGTTGAGAACCATTGGCGATGTGATGTCAGAAAGGAGTACGGGAAAAAACTAAGTGGTATTCCAAAAATTTTAAGCAATCATCAGTGAGGGATGCTGAATTCGAAGATTGGTTACGGCAGGATGATGAAAATCATGACACCTGCCAAGTCCTATTACGTAACTTGCAACGGTGTGTGGAAAATGCCGAGTCAACGCGCACTGTTTATAAACACAGTGCAAAACGCGATTTTTTCTCTGCTAAATCTGCTATTTCTTTAAATTTATTTATAGCTGAAAAATGCTGCCACATTGAATGGAAAACAGTAGCAAAAGTCGATTTGTTGATAACATGTATTTTATCATGGTTCAAATTTAATCATTAATTTGTTAATTAGACGCATTTTTAACAACTGTTTTGTCTCAATTTGGGTTTATTTCAGCACATTATCAGGGTTCTTTAGTTTTTGGTGAATGACAACCCTGAGTGAAACTCTTCTTCTTGATACAAAGTATATTAGAAGTCATTATACAACTCGCGGTATCTGCCTCGGGAGAACTCTTCAGGAGACCCTTAGAGTAAATTATAGAGAACTAAGGGAAACCTGACGGAGCTGTGACTTCCTATCGACTGCAGAATATTGGTTGCTCGCGAGATGAAATGATCTGACGTCAATCTGTGCAGTCTAAAACATGTTTACACATAAGAAACAGCGAATACTTTAGAGCCAAACATCGTCTGATTCAATCAGCGAATACTTCCAAACCTTGTTCGGTTGATTCAGCAGACAAATTAGGGTCTGACAATGTTATTTTAAATCTTCATTCGGCACATCCTCCGAGACCATACGATGTCACACTGAATCCTAACAAAATTTTTGATGAAATGAGTATTCAAGAATGAGCTTCCTGAGCTTTATCCTTCAAGGTAACTCTCTGATAAGATTAACAGCACGTTTTAACGTGCCTTCATCTCTGCTTTATACCTTTATACGAACGTCTACACTACAATGACTATTATGACTCATTTAATTCGGTATATCAATACCTGAATTCTTACTTTATGTAATTGTACGCGAAACTTGGCAAAGGGTGTTGACTCTTGCACAGAAACTATTTGCTAGCACGTGGAAAGTGTTTGTTCGTTCTAGGAAATTGCTCGCTTTCATATAGTGTTTATTTTTACTCACAGTATTTTCTCATTTCTAAAAAATTTCCTGTCTTCCATGTTTTTAACCTTCGAGAATTTTCTTGACCTCACGATTTGTCTGTCTTTCCAACAGCTGCTTAGAAGTCGCACTTTGAGCTCGCTTATTCTTTACGCTTCTCATTTTTTAATAACGAAATTTAAAATGGACTAAATTGGGCTGTGCACAGTTACGAGATATGTACGAAGTACAGCAGGTACACGATTTCTAGCCGGATGCATCTGGTAACGAGCAGCGAACTGGCGGGTACGAAACCTGAGTAGGATACCAACTGGTGTGAAAACCTGAGTAGGATACCCACTGATGTGAAAACCTGAGTAGGATACCCACTGGTGGGGATGATCTACCGTATGAACGACTGGCATTGCTCAACCAGTTGTCCAGGCATGTTTGCAGTCCGTCATGGAAGCCTGGGTAATTTTATGACAACGGAGTTAACCGTACATTCACTGTACAGGAGTAAACTCCGGATGGAGCCTAATTCAAGCATGAAACGAGTTTAGCAAATGGTTGTAGGCAACAGTCGTATAGAACATCTAACAGAAGCCCACCGTCCTGAATACATTCGCACGTGCACGGCCATAACGCGAATGGGAATATTATTTATCGCAAGCTCTAGCTCACCAAACAGCGTTAATAAATGTACAATTTATGTGACTCAAACATACGGTTCAATCAACTTGTGTGGCTCTACCCATACGGTCAATAAGAGTAGAGTCAAGACTAGCTGCTTACTTTGCCTGTATGTTCATTCGAAAAAAAACCTACTGAAATTTCTTATCTTCAAGCCTTGAACATAGAGAAAGCTCTGACAGTCAACATACTAATTTTTGGAAGAAATAGAAAAATAGCTCAGCCTCTTGACCACGCATAAATCGACTAATCCCAACTGCTTAGTGTGCTATTCAATCAAAGAAACAGCCAAAGTCCAGTAAATTTTGGACTACGAACCCCCCCAGTACTACATCCTACTAACTATGTCCCTAACTCCTTAAGGTTAATGTATGATTGAGATAAATGCTCGTGACATAAACGCCTGTGCGTGAGTGACATGTGTGCACACGACTAAATTGACTTACGTTGTTAAGGTGTACGTGCATGACTGATGGATTTACTTTTAGACGGCATGGGACTTCGGTATTGAACCAAGAATGGGCCAAACGGCTCGTTCCTATTGCCTTATTCTATTCTATTCTATTCTATAAGCAAATCCTCAGCGATCGTCTTCAATCTATTGCTCAAAACGGAACGTGTTTTGAAAGCATAGCGAGTCTAATCTCATTCCTATTTTGAAAAAGAAGAACAAACAAGCATCCAATAATTATCGCCCTTCAGCCTAACGCGAGTCAGTAGTAACGCAATAGAAAGATCACTTTAAATTCACATAACACGACACCTCTTAGTTGAAAACATAATTACAGATTGCCATGTGGATTTTGGGAGAAACGTAGCAAGTGTACCAACCTGGATTTTTTTTGAAAAGTCAACCGCATGCACAATACTACGAGCCTCAAATAAATACATCGACATTGAAGAAGCCTTCATAGAATGCTCAGCGGAAGAACTGTAGTTGAAGTGGAAGTCTATGGACACTTTCGACGTTTACGGAACTGGCTCACTAGTCGTACGCGAGGACTGCCGATTCATGAATAATTCAGCTGTTGAACATAAGTAACATCTCGGGTCACCTACTGGGAGCGTTTTATGCTAGCATCTTTCCATTGAATCTAACCTATTTTATAGTGTTATAAAATCTCTTCGTTTCTGTAGCCTTGCTCTCTTGAATGAATTGTTAAACCAGCACGCAGAACCAAATTTAGCACTAGTCGAGTCCATTGCTTTGTAGCCATATCATGACGAGACTCGTTTCAGCAGCAGGAATGTAAACTACAGCTCTGTAGAATTGATCAGAATGTATTTTTTTGAAGGAACACAAACTTTGCATTCGTTGTAAATCATTCCAAGGAAAATATTTACTACCGTCAATTACTCAAGTGGAAAATTTTCATGCAAGGTTTAGTGTTATCTAACACTAACTGAAGTAAATACCCAAGTCTGAAAACTACACATTTGTTTTCCTACTATATTCAATAGACACCATGTGAGCAGATCCACCGAGAAAAGTTGGTAATTTTTGGGCTTATATCTTGAATTTTGAAATTCACTTGGTGACTGAGTTAATGCTGAGGGTTTTCTTGTGTTAAAACGCTGCTAATCTTTTACTGGAGAATTATAGACTTATTAACCCTTGCGTGGTCTGAGGGTCTGTCGGATCCGTTCTCATTTTTACTGCTAATATTGTTACTATTTATGCTACTTGTAATTAAGATGAAGTGAACACCTGTCGTGTATTTTAGCATAACTGTTTGATGATTGTGATTCATTAAAAGCCACAGAATGTAACGGGTCCACCATATTCACAAATACTAGCTGAATAACTACAATATGAACACCACGCGAGGGTTAAATAATTATCTGATTTTACATTTCAGTAGCATTTTATCGATATTAGTTGAAATTTATTTGTAAATACAGTTCCAAAATGAATCTACTATTAACATATTATTGATGGGTCTCGAAATGAACATGGCACCGGATTTTCTGTGGTGCAGAGAGATGACATTGTGTCGAGAGAGATCCTGTGAGCAGCATCCAGCTACACAGCACAGCTATGCAATATTAGCTGCTCTTGTTGCTTGTCGTTCTGTCCAGCCAGAATCCGTGACCATTGTGTCTGACTATCGCAGTGCACTCAAGGGTATACTTAAGTATAAACCACAACGCCCCTTATGTTCAGTCATATAACTGTGTGACTCAAAGTGAGAAATGCATCGCCTTTTGCTGGGTGCCCAGCCACGTTGGTGGGAGGGGGACCAAAACAGAAGATGAAATAGCTGTTCGAGCTCACATCTGCGGGATATAACCTCGAAACCAATCCTTTGTGTAAATTACAAATTGGTGATAAAAAGCACTATAACTAAAAAGTGGTCAGAAACGTAAACCACTCAGTGCGATAACAAACTCCGGCCTATTAAAATTTCTATAATTCCATTCGCTACAAGTTTTCAACAACACCGATCATGGACAATGAAGCTACGCCGCCTGCGTATAGGCCACGTGCATGTTACGCATGGACACCGAGTGGAACGTAAAGCAGCGTTGGAGTGTGGGAACTGCAGGGTGCCACTTGCGGTTTAACATCTCGTTGAATACCTGAGCCGTAACGCTGTTAGAAACTACTGCTTGAGTGGACACCCTCCAGCTGATCTAAGTGGCTATCTTGGTGATGATGATTGGGTTGAAATTGGAGGACTTTGACATTAATTCCTCAAACAAATTAACTTCTGTTAATGACGGACAGAGTTCCTGAACTATTACAAACATTGAGTAAATCTGGTTGTCACTGTGGAAAGTCTACTTCTGATAATGTCTACTTTTGAGATATGTGAGACATTTCATTTGTCTACCAGTTATGACACTATCCTGACAACTTTAATACTTATTCTCATTTCCTTTAAGGTGCGTGACGAAAACAAATGACCATCTCCTGATACTGTGTATCAATGCTGAGATCGCTTTTATTGTGTGATGGGGGTAAACTAGGAATATAATAATAATATAGATACAGTTGCATTTTACAGGCAGAAGATCAGTTCTTTGTCTTGTAAATTGTGTTTAGTTTGGTTTCCATTTAATTTGATAAAAACGTTCTCAATTATATCGGTTCAAAAAGTAACTTGAGAATTGTTTGGACATCTTAAGTTGTTGTCTATTCATGTTACAGTGGTGTGTGTGGTATCCATGTTTGTTGGATCCATGAATGTGTGCACATTTAACAACGTTGCCGTAATTTGAGTCTTGCAAACTTTCTTACTTGGATTGATTGGCGCTTGTTCTATGTAGGTTTGTGTTTTTTCATATACTCGTATACTTTAGGAGTGGATTAACAAACGAAAAGTGCACATATTTGCTAGGCAAGTATAAAATATCGGTTACTGGCACGTTATTCAGAGAAATACTTCATGCAGATCGAATCAACAACGCTGATCCAAGACTACATTTTAAATTCGTCGTAAGTCTCAAATTTGCTGTTCGAAACCGCGTGAAGATGTCTGTTGCTATTAAGCATGTTCCTACTGTCAGTAAACTATGATATAGTACCGAATATAATTGAGAAGTTGCACTGGAATGGTCGAGACAAATTCATTTGTTGAAACTGAGAACACATTAAAGAATGATAGTGATTTCTTACATTTACTACCGTACTTGTATTCTAGACTCGAGGATAGAAAAGACATTTCCTTATTGTGGAAAGTCGTTACATTTCATTATTAAGAGGAGACTTCAAGAAATTCATATGTGATTAAACGTACATCAAATTTGGAAAAAATATCCAACTGACAAGGCTTCAAAACGAACAGCACAATATTTACAAGGTAACATTTCCTTGTCTCGGCTAATTTCTGTGCAGTATTTTTAACTTGACACATTTTGCAAACTTTAAAGTTAACGTGATTACATTGATGAAAAGAAAAAGAAATAATGTAGGTGAATTTATTGAAAACCCAATGCTGAACCAAATAGAATAGAATAAGCTTCTATGAACGAGCCTTTTCATCCATTCGTGGGTTGTTAACCTAGTTTCATGCCGCTTAAAGTTGCATGCATCAATCACACACACACACCTCAATCACAGTAGCCATTTCAATCACGTGCACTTTACTCACGTACAGGTATTTCAGTCACGCACATGTACTGCAATAATGCTCAGGTCACAGGAGTTGGATATGGAATCAAAACATTACATTTATTACTTGGAGTTGGTTTGCGTACAGCAGTACATGTATATAATTTTAAAAGCCATGTCAGAAATGTCATAACTATGGACTGGTATGGAGAAAAATGGTTTAAGTTTCATGATAAATTCCATAGGAAATAACCAGGCATTTCGATTTTGTCTTTGATGTTGAATGTTCACAAAGATTTTTTTGTTCTTATTATTACAACTTTTTTGCCTCATTTTGCAAATGTAGTGTTCGTTGAATTCGTATTGTAGCTTCTATTGTTCATAATTACAGTTGCTGTTCTTGTGTTCTGTGATAAATAATTTCAATTGTTTTGTCTTATTTTCTTTTGAAATTAAAAATGTTATATAGGTTGAATAGAAGTCATTGAAAAGTTCAAAAGTTATGTATAAATGTTTCAATAGTAAAATAGATGAGAGTAAGGTAACAGGAATGAATTGTCTATGTTTTGGTTGCTACCAAAGTCCTATGCCATCTAAAGTGCAGGTGTGAATCACACCCGTGCATTTTCAGGACACAAGCATTTGTCACACGCACCACAATCTTGCACGAAATATGCTTAATGTTGGTAGGTATTTTAGGAGAAAACAAATCTCCCAAGGGGGAAGTGAACCAGTTTCAAGTTGTGAAGTACTTTTTGAACAATTTAGATACTGTAGTTGCAAATTGTACATTGAAACCATTTGTTTTTTTCTGAAGAACATGTGCTGCAAATGTTCAAAATTTCCAGTATTTATTTTTGTATATGCTTGTAAATTGTGAAGCCAGTTCATGTGGTTGGGCTGTAAGAAGTAGAAGTGAGTTCTATGAGTTATGTATGGACTTTACAGAGTTTGCAGGAGTGGCCTAGTGAAGATGCAGGCTGGACAGCACGACCAGCACGCTGAGTTGCCAGCAATATCCACAGAATGCAACAGTAGTCATGGATCTCCCCTGAGAAAAAAATCAAAATTTCATGTAGGGAACTTGACTAGTGTTTTGCTCTATTCATGTAAATTGTAGTGATCAAGTTAGTAATTCTCAAACAAGTTCAGGTATAATTATTTCTGATCAATTTTGGAAATAAATTGAACTGCATTTTTCAACAGAATATTCTGTTCCAGCTTTCTTGTATTTTTATCTAACTTAATTATTAATATAAAATTGGTATGTAGAAATATCAGTAAAATATTTTTTCTTGTTTCAGTTATTAATACTATCACCAAATTTTTACCCAAAGTAAAGTAGATCAGTTGGGAAAAATTGTTACTGATTCAATAGAATACTAAACCATAATTTAATTAAGAGAATATCTCAATTAAATTACTGTGCCCCACTTTCAGTTTGCATGTTCTTATATTAGCTGTAATAACTTCCTCTCTAATACTTATAGGTTTGATTTCATTTTGCCTGTGTGATTTTGTATTTTTTGAACTAAACTGTTTCTTTGAACTAACTTGTTTCTTGTGAGGTTTTGATGAGCTGACTTCTTAAACTTCTGCCATCACTGGGTCACTAATTTAGCATGAACCAAGGACTACCATAAACGCATGAACATAAAGTATGAAATTAGCTCACCGCTTGCAATGGCAAAGCGAGGCTGTGATGTGATGTTCTAACCTCAAAGCCAACTGTTATCCTCCTAACAACTTCGTAGACCTAATTACTTGTTCCATTTATTTTTTGCCATCATGCTTTGCAGTAAATTTCATCTTATAAGCTTGTTTGTAGTTTTATGGTAAACAGTCATAATGTTTTTCTATACTTGCGGTTTGAGTACTTTGCTAATATATTGCATGGTGGAATAGTTTTGCTTTCATCATGCCAAAAATTTGGTGACAAAAATATTCAACTTGATTTCTTTTTAAATTACTGAGTATTAAAAAGTGTAATTAATAAGTTGAGTAGAAATTAATCTCATCAGCCAAGTCTCTTGCTTCACAAAAAATAGCAAAGTAATGAACTTTCCCAGTGTACATGCAAACGAACTTCTGAGGAAGTGTGTAGCCTTCACTTGAATACAGGATGCGGGCTAAGATAAAAGCCCAATTAATTTAAAAGTGCCTTATTTTGCTCTTAAGATTTTGTTTTCATTGCTTTTTTGGAGGCAAGGGCTTGAAGTGTCTGTAAATCTATTTTCGGGGGTTTACATATTTCTTCTTTCTACATAGAAAATATTCTCTTTATTAATAAATGAAAGGATTTTCAAATTTTGGCCCAAATCTGTGTATAGACACAAAGGTCCTGCATGCAGCTAATGAGTTGAGGTTCTTCTTCCTAGTTTGCTGTAGAAGTGTGTGGCCTTCATGAGCTGCTCCGCACTTTCTTATGCTTGCTTTATTGTAGAAATTCATGCCTTTGCTTGTACTTCAGATGGCTTTTGGAGATATTAATATTTTTATTGGAACATGATTTTTTTTTGTTTGTTAATTTTGTAGAAATTGCATTTTTTGTTATTGAGAAGAAATTCATGATTTCTTCAAGCAAATGAAGCAGTTGATTCATTTCTAGTATTTTCTTTCATGCTAATGATATTGGCTGTGAGCTATTATACATACTTGGTGTTAGAGCAATATCCCACCTTTCTATCAGCATGTTGAATGAGTTTACTTTGTACATAATAGTTCTATGTAAGGAATAATAATATGTTGCTGTTAACATTTTACATCTGTGTTTGCATTAGGACATGGAGGGTGCTGATGCAAGTGTGCAGGCTGCACTCCAATCAGGCTTGCTCACCATTCACCGTAGAGGAAATGAGGTTTGTTCTTGTGTGACGTCACGGTGCTGTCATTGTAGCAATTTCTTTAGCACAAATTTGGTAGCATGTCCACCTGTTGACTTCTGGCCTCATAAAACACAGTTCATGTGGAACACGTAGGACTGTGCACTGTGGGAAGCACAGGCCTGGGTGCTCAGGGAAGTAGTATAGGGAGCATATGTTATGGAAAGTTAGGCACTGTGCGAGAGATTTCCAAGCTCATTGAAATGAGATGTAATATGTGGATTGGATCATCACCCACCATTAACCTTTAAGAAATGAATTCTTTTCTAATTGTAAACAAATGATAGTGAAATTTTTAGCTGCTTCATGAGCATCTCAACTCTTGAGTCATGGTCTCTGTGATAGTCCATTTAGTATTATATTGCATAACATCTTTCAGCAAGTTACATTCATTATGTTGTAGTAAAGGAACTAAGCTCACAATAGAAGCAAGTCATATATTAAGGCTAAAGTGTTACTGCTTTATAGAGTTCAAACTTTTAATTGCATGTAACAAGCATCTCTTTGGTAATGTACAACAGAAATGCTGGTTGTGAGTACATTGTGACAGAGTTTATCGTGAACATAAAAGGTTTTGCATTATGCAGAATGTCTAGCAATAAATCAGACCTTAGGACAATAGTTCTTTACCTCTTGCTGCTGGATGTCTGGCAACATAATAGTAAGAATGAACGGTCGCTCAAGTCACTGTTCTGAAATAAATGTTATGTGTTTTTACCTATCGTCAACTGAAGAAAAGTTATAGAAATTATAACCCTAAATTTTTTTTAGCTGTATGTAGAATGTTTTAAAAGAAGTTCTTAGTTGACAATGGTAGCAGTTCATTTTTAGTTCTTTGATTTCGAAGTTAGCCCAAGTGGCCTTTTTTGAGAATATTTAATTTTTATGGCACTGTTTTTCATCATATTTTGTACCGTAATCAAAATTATTATAATTATCATAGCTTCTATAACTAAATCTTTGCGGCTGTGAATTCTAAATTGTACCAGCTTACAAATTTTTTTTGACCATTTTTTCAATTATATAAATTGACTTTCTCTGCCCTATATCCAATGTTTCTGATTTAGAAATAGATTTGATCATGATTTACAGCGCAATACATTTGTTGGCCTTATATAGTCTACTACTAGTGTGGCTGAACATGTATCGAGTTGAGTCCCTCGAGAAGCTCGTCTAACAGGCCGTTTGAGACCATTATAATGAATTTGTTGCACTTTTTTTATCAATTTATTAATTCCGGATGTTCATTTAGTGCTTTATACCTCCTACTGCCTTCCAGTAATGTCTGGTGTAGCTAGTTTTATCCTTTAATTTTTTAATTTTAGAAAATTAATTTAGTACGTAGCTTTGATGGTTCTTCACATAAATGTACGTATATTGTATAATTTTCCATGCGATTTGTACTTGTTTCTTTTGCTGATGTGTGTTAAAGGTCAAAAGTGTTTACATTAGTACGATGAATGTCTATAGTACTATCCTTATGCTTTTATTTGTATAACACTTAGGGTAACTCATAGCTTGTGTACCAAATTATTCTTGCTTAAATTATGGTCTTACCATATTCTGAGAGGTACTCCACTTGGATCTGAGCATTATCTAATTTGTAGATAATGCTTATAAAACGTCTTTCAATATTTGCTATAGACTTGGAATATGATAGTTGAATACACGTTGTCAACTCTCTAGAGTTAATTTTAGATAGACTTCTCTTGGGCTGTGAGAGACTTTAATTTTAAAGTGTTTCATTTAAAGCATTATTTAATAATTGTGCAGGGCCAGTTGAAGTGCACTTTATGTCTGTGTCCTCTGACTGGTCCTGTGTCAGCGTCAGAACACTTGAGTGGGGATAGTCATGCCAAGGTGTATCGCAGGCACTGTTCAGATAACAACCCTGCTACTGTACAGCACGACGTCAACTTGTCTCCAGGTTAGCCTTCCCAAAAGTAGTCATTTTTTATCGTTTTGATTTGGTGTATTGAAGTGCATAATAATTGGTTGGAATTCTGTATTGTTCATAACATTATCCTCTTGCCTATCAGTGTTGTGAGATTGTTGCTTGTATCTGAGGGACATAAATTATTTCGTCAAATTTCAAGTCGAAAATGACTTGTTGGCGGACAAACGTGAATTGAAGTGCAGGCTGCATGTTATGTTCCAGTGCATATACAGTTCCACTTCCCACAGCGTTTCATTGAAAGAATTGTTACAAAATTTAGTTGGGGCCTGTTCATAGAGTGTACTAAATAATGGTACACAATGGTATAGTATTCAGTATAATTAACTGTAATATACTGGTTATATAATGCAGGGAATATATAATTTAGTTTTTTATAAGAGTAATTTTAAGTTTAACGATTGTTTCTTTTAAAAACATGAGTGCTGTAAAGAAAGGGAAAATCTTTTATTTATGAAAAAATTTCTCATGAATTTTCTGTCTACTGGCTTATCACTTCTTGATTACATCAAAAAGTATAATCTGTTGTTGTCTTTTTCAAATTCTATCATTTGCCTTCAAATGAATGTTTTACATGAATTTTTGGTTCAGCACAAATTGGGAATCTTAAATGTGCTAACTCTTTGTACTCTACACCCGAAATTTCTGTTTGTATATTATGGTAGTGAAGAGGTTTAAGGGAACAGGTTTGTCTGGAGCAAAGATTTGTTGGGGAGACTTATGCTGCAGTGACTGCAACCTCAAATTCTTGCACTTAACACTGGAAAACTAGTGCATCGCGTGACATCTTTTTGTCCCTCCGGTATGACTTTTGACGGACAAAACTTTTGACACAGAAAACTTATTTTACTCGAATGTTTTGTGTTTTTGCTCACGTCTCATGTGAACAATAGTTGGCATGAGCCATTTCGTTGGCATGACCCCTTTATTCCTTTTTTAAATATTTTTTACTACGGATTGATATAGTTTTCTAGAATTTCCACGATTAGCTAGCCTTGAAACTGTAAATTGAATGAAGCAAATGAAGAGAACGTTATAGCTGAATGAAGAGGTTTCATTAGATATGAAAGTGTAGAACAGGCTGGACCAAGGTTGTGCTTGCTGCTGGAATCTTAACTTTAGAAATGCTTGTTTTGATTTTCGACATAAACTTTATTTTAATTTGTAAATGAAATGGTGTCAACCTAAGTTAATAGCGTCTCTACCAGATCTGAAGGTTTAAACTTACAAAGCAATATTCAGAAATTCTCGGAAGACATGCTCGCTTGCTTAGTGAGCTCTAAAGCGTCTTACTAGTGTAGGGATTCAGGGTAATTTTTATGGTGAGGAAATCACGAAAATTCAGTTGATAGCTTACATGTTAATTGAATTTTTATTTGCGAAATTCTTAGAATTACTATAGATGAAGAAGTGAGATTATTCATGTGCCAACTATTGAACATCATGTGTCTTAGCTTTGATTGTCAACTTGGAACCCAGATCATGTCTTTGAGAGGAAGTCCAATTAAGCATTTCTTGTCTCCAGGTGTGCCGGATGAAATCCGTCAGGCGATTGAGAAGGGTTACCTTCGTTCCTTCATCAAAGATGGACACGAGGCCTTCCACTGTAACGTGTGTCAGGCTCCAATGACTGGCACTGAGCCAACCATCAGCCATCTGCATGGCGAGAAGCACAGGAGGCGCATCCGCAGGTCTCATGTTCTGCTTTCTTGTGATGTGTTCAGTGTTGAGTTCAAGTGTGTTCAGTGTTGAGTTCAAGTGTGTGCAGTGTTGAGTTCAAGTGTGTGCAGTGTTGAGTACAAGTGTGTTCAGTGTTGAGTTCAAGTGTGTGCAGTGTTGAGTTCAAGTGTGTGCAGTGTTGAGTTCAAGTGTGTGCAGTGTTGAGTTCAAGTGTGTGCAGTGTTGAGTTCAAGTGTGTGCAGTGTTGAGTACAAGTGTGTGCAGTGTTGAGTTCAAGTGTGTGCAGTGTTGAGTTCAAGTGTGTGCAGTGTTGAGTTCAAGTGTGTTCAGTGTAAAATAAAAACTTTGGTCTGTACAGTACTTGAAAAATTTTACCACAAAAAAAAGAGAAATTCTTGAAATTGAAGCACGTTTTTCATTGGAAATATTGTATACATTAGAGGTTGGTTCTGTCTCTTCGTCAAAAAGAATTGTTTTCGAACTCGACACTGGACTATATTTCATTCGTATTTCGACTTTCACTATGATACGAATGCCCAGAAGTGGCATGCGGACTATGTGATTCTTAATTACTACAACCTGAGTATAAAGCAACTACTCGTAAATTGTTTATTATTTATGAGAAAGGTATAGCGTATAGAACAGTCAGAAGTGACATGTGAGAGGTTTGAAACTCGAAAATAAGAAATTATTACAGCACACAGCAATGTATTTCTGGGTCACACGTGAATTGATGTGCAGGCTGCATGTTATGTTCCAGTGCATATACAGTTCCACTTCCCACAGCGTTTCATTGAAAGAATTGTTACAAAATTTAGTTGGGGTCGATTTCCAGTCGATTTCCTTCGATACTCGCCAAATACTGTTGCTTTAAATTTACGCCATACTCGCAAAACATTGCGATCACAGATTTTAACCGTCTTTCTCCATGCAGAGCTTTCCTTAGTCATAAAATGTGCCACTGTAGTTGCAATGCAAAGAAGTTAAGCCTCAGGAGTAAATGAACCGGATTTTAGTGCCACGCATGTTTTCGTTGCAGAAGAAATGCCAAGTCATGAAACGCAGGTTTTGCACCTGTCTTTTCTCTACCCATTATGAAAACGAGATTTGTACTTATTAACAGTCCTGTACATAGCTTAGTTTAGTGCTTAATGTTCCTTTCTTGTCATTTAAGGTTGACTGCTACCGTGTCGTTTATATTTTCAAGTTAAACTATTATCCATGGATTTGTATTTCCCCGTATTAAAATATTCTAACGTGAGATCATGTAGGCCATTTCCAGCCTACTGGTTATGTTGATCATTGTTTCATTTTAGTAGTAGTAGGCAGAAACTCAACATGGAGGAATGTGTGATGCCCTTACCTCCCCTGCCTATTTAGAAACTAAGGCAATTTAGTTAGTTTTCTGTAAGCTCTTCCTTGTCAGCATTTTATCCGTTTTATTTCTAATACCATCATTTCTGTTTTATTTCTATAACCCTCATTTCTCTCACGCTATTTTTATTAACGTTTTTTAATGGTTTTAGTGGCTCTTCAATTACATTTTTAACGCCATGCGTACTGATATAAAGTCCATTTGTGTGCACTAATCGGAAAACACCGTTTAGGATTATCACGTTAAAACTTGAATTCCACAATCCGTACTCGGTTAGACTGAAAGTTTAGTACAACCGCAGGGTACTGCGGTTTCCAATTAGGGAACTACTGCGTTGTTTGTGTCATGGTGTGAAGTGACTGTAGCTCGACGTGGCTTACGCTTCAGCGTTCAATTGACAATAGTTGGTCGCTTCCTAAAATCTCGGAAGGAGAATGTAAACTAGTTGATGAGTTCGCAAATGACCAAACTGAAGAGTTTATGACAAAATTTTGATGAATTCTAATATATTTTACTTTTGCGGTGATCATTTCAGTAATTTTCCGACGACTGCTTCTCCACCAAGGGAATTACCTGCGCTTAATCAGATGTCGACTCCAGCTTCCCCTGAAGGTATGCAGCTGCTCCTCGGATCGTATCTCTTGACTTCACTTCCAGTACCAGTGTGTGGTCGCTATCTCACCATTATTATTTCTTTAGCATTATTTCTTCTCGAGTTTAGGTCAGTTAATGGAAGTCTATGAGCACATACGACTTGCATTACAACTTTGCGAACAATAGGTACGAATTCAATAAATTTCCAATGTATGCAAAGAGCCTGCTTAAAGTAGTACGTGTTACTAAACTAAAGTTTTCTTAACATTTTTCCATCATTGGCATGCCTTACTCATAAGTAAAGTAAATTGAAATTTGTTTTCCATTTGGAGTATTAATATCAATACTTGACCTAAAGCTAACCTCATGATACTTTTATGAACTCTTGTTCATTTACTGTACTAGAAATACGTGAAGGCGTAGAACACATTTTTTCCTTATCTAAAATTGCTCGAACACTTCGTAAAAAACCGAGTGAAGCGCACCTTCACCTCACCCAAAGCGGTGATGCATCTCGCACGCCCCACTAGAAAGTGCTTGGGTTGTATCTTCGAAATTCACTTGCTGTTGCTAGCTCTAATTTTCAAAACTTGGACTTAAATTTAAATCGAAATCAATCCTCAAGAACTTGTATATAAAAACTTAATTTTTTATCAACCTTACTCACCAAGATCACTTACAGTTGGCAGAAAGCGTATTGAACATCAATTTTAATGAAGCAACATTTCAATCACATCGACTATTTTTTATTGAAGAAATTTACAGCGCAACTTACCAACCTTGTCAGTGGTTCTTGAGTACTGGAGACTTGACGCATCTGAGAGAAATCTTGAACGCGAGTTGGGGTCTGTACTAAAGGAAGCTTGTGAGAACTCATCTTTCATCTTTTCTTCCTGCAGACTATATCGATGATTCTTATTTAGTTGACTGCCTACTAACTGTTAGTGTCATGTAAGCTCAGGGACTATCTTCAAACCACAGAGAAATGAAGAGTAACAAACGAGAATATTGGTAAAGTTGATGTCATTCAAAAAAAATTTTCTCTGTCTGGAAAAAGAAAAACTATGTTGCTGATACTCCGACGTATCACGTTGTATAAAGATTTTGTTGATTGCAGTGAAACTGGAAGAGGAGGTGGAGCGTGGCACTGTGGAGCTGGTGACAGTGGTGGGGGTGTTGCTGTACAAGTGTACTGTCTGTAACGTCACAATGACGGGGAAGGAACCAGCAAACGCTCACCTCGCTGGGAAGTCGCACAAGAAGTTATACACCAGGTCAGTCATCGTTGAGGCATGTATCGCCCAAGTTGTTATGCAGTGTTAGTTTTTCAATGTACAGATTCTAAGATGATTTTTCTATTTAGTGAATTCTTTGTTCGAGCATCAACTTACGAATGCTCTTTGTTTACCAAGCTTTGGTATTGAATTTGAGAGCACAGTCAGTTGGAGTAGTTTTTTTAATTGCTAGTTACAATTATCAAATGTATATTGCAAAAATTCTTTATGCATTGTTCTAAATATTACTAAATATTAATATAAATATTTGCAAAATATTAATATGTTGGGGAAAAGAGAATATAAAGTGAACTTCGACATGTTCAGTTACTACGTTTAAATCTGAAATAGCTATTTCTGATTGCAGGAAGCGACAGGGCACAAATTTATTTAACATGCTCGCCAACACTTCACCTGATTCTGTAAGCTCGTCACTCGAGAGCACCGCCACGACTCCGTGCTTGACGTCGGACTTGGGTTTGGATGCTTCCAACTCTCACCCGTTGGCTTTGCTTGCTCGCTTGAATCTGTCCAGTAAGCTTTTTTGATACCTGTGAGCTTAGATCTTGCTATTTCTGTATTTTAATGCATAGTCGTATTTATTTTAACTTCATTGTTTCGTCATTTTGCATGTCCGTTTTTATTTTCGTCGTTGCAGTTATCCGGGAAAAGAAACTAATTTTGCCCTGTATTATTGTTTTTAGTCTTTTGTGCATGCTCACTTCACATGAACCGCACGTCGGCTCTGTGTAGCGTTATTTGTAAAACATGGTTTGGAAAGATTCGCCTGTCGGTTGAGCCGTTACCCATTCCTACCCAAGAAATCGGCTATGAAACCATAATATGTACATTCACTTGCTTTATTTTCGAGTACTCATGCACAGGACAAATTTAATTGTAAATATAGGAGGTTAAGGGTAAGATACTAATATTTTTCTTTTTAATTGAATACCTTCGTTGCTGATGCGCGATTAAATCTATGAATTGAATAATCAGCCATTCATTAATTAAGTTGAAAATGATATCCATATAATTGCGCTTGGTATCTTGTAATTAAGAGAATTTATCTTTCAGAAGTAATTAGGAAATTTGGTGAACGGTGTTATCTGGTTTCATTGTGAAATGTTGTCGCGGTGGAAGCACTGCCTTGATTTCAATGAGGTCCTAATTTCTTAGATTAATAAATTTCAAGGGATCGTTTATGCATTACATTCCAATTGGCTGGTCTCGGACTCGTAAGGGTTAGTTACTATTGCATTTTTATTTACGTAGTTCAGTGTTTCTCATTCTGATGGCTCATGGCCTCCTTCCCACCGAGTCGCTTAACACTACTGGCCTCCTGCCCTTCAATAAGTTAAGTATTCGCAGTTTTGTTGTTGTCTGCTCGTGGTCCCCTTGGGAGCCACGGACCCCTGGTTGGTTCAGCAGAGTAGCATGCTTCTAGGGAAGCATTTATCATCCCAGTAGCCATGTACCACAGGAAAATTGTTCGCTGTTATCCACTATATTCTCGTGACCTTACTCTTGTTGATTATTACTTTGTTCGAGGACTAATGAAACATTTGAATGGTCGTAAGTTGAAAGAAGTGGTTGAAAATAAGTTGAATTCATATTTGATTTCAAACCCAAGGAATTTACAAACGTGGAATTTGTTTGCTTGTTGACAGATGGAATGATTTAGAAAGTAAAAGAGGCAATGTCAGCGTTTAAATATTTTTCCAATCATGAACTCAAATTTTAAATATAGACTTTGAAATTTGACATCTCTTTAGCAGCAGCCTGACAGCTTGGGATGTCATTCAGGCACGGCCTATATGTCTCGACTAGGTCTTGTTTTGAGGGGTTTGTGCGAGTAATCTGCATCGTTTTAGTCCCTGCGTCTCACGTAAAGAGACTGGAGGACAGCATTGTTACTACAAGGAGTACTCGGGTTACGAACAAGTTCCGTTCTTACGGATGTTCGTGAGCCAGTTTGATACGTAAGCCGGAACTTAGACCTATACGTCACGAAAATATGCACTTAGATACGTAAAGTATACTAACTAATGATAAGAACATGTACATAAATATAATGTAAACAAAATATAGTGTTATGACTGGTAACCGGAGAGACAGGCCTATTCGGAAGAGCCGGCAGCGGGAGTCTGGATAGGCTGCAGAGGCAGAGAGCACAGGGTCTTGTCATGTAAATTAGCCCGAGAGCTGAAATTATGAAACCAGCCCCGGTTAGCAGCAAAAACTTACCCTTCACATTCATCACCCTTCTCAGCTTTCAGTATTCCAAATAAGCTCTTAGCCTTTCCTTGGACCAGCATCAAGCTCAAAGGCCTCCGACGCTAATTCTGGTCCTCAAGCCAAAGCACTAAAAGTCTCTCCATTTCAATTATGAGACCACTACGTTGCTTGGTTATTACTGTAGCCTTCATAGATGCCGAACACTTAACATACTCTAGAATTCGTTCTTTGTCTTCTACGATCGTACCGACCGTCGAACGGCTCAAGTTCTAAGCTTAACCAATTCTCCCTCATCAAAGCGCTTAATAATGTCAAATTTAAGTTCCATAGTAATGGTTTTCCTTTTCTTCGATGCACCACTAGCATTCGCATCAGCTTCATGTTTGGGAGTCATGATTAAAGTTCAAACAAGGGTGAAAACGGGAAAACACTATTGACTGAGGAGATGGCAACGAAAGCTACAAGCCAATATGGCGTACTGAGTGAACAGCTTCCTCGTGTATGCACCGCATTACCATGTATTTAGCAGTGTGAGCAAAACAACTAGTACTACTTCTGGTTTGCAAGTTACGAACGAATCGCCGTAAAGCGAAACATGAATTAATAGGATTTATGGGCGCTCGTTCGTAACGGCGAGTTGCCGTAAGTCGAAATACCAGAAACAGTGGACTCCCTGTATTAGTGTCTTTTATGTTTTTTTCATTGTCTGTCTGCATCCATGCGATGATTCTATGTGCAAGTTTGGCCAATCAATACCTAAATCACTTTAATTTGTCAATCTTTCCCCTAGTTAACCGAGATTAATGCCCCTAAAATACACTAGGCCTTTCTCATAGTTCATGACGTACTAAATGTTTTTTATGTGAGCTGCCAACATTACTCATAAAGGATACTTGGGATAATTTTAGTAAGAGCTTTACCTGAGAGTTGACTATTGGTGGTAGTTTTACTCAAAGTTCCGTGCAGGTGACAAGGACGTGGTGTCGGCAGCGCTGTCTTCCGGTGTGTTGGTGGAAGTTCATGCTGGAGGGTTCGTGTGTCGGGTGTGTTCCACAGGGACGACGATGTGTGGCCGAACTCCTGCACTGGCACATCTCATGGGGCAGACTCATGCAAAGTAAGTTGCGAGAAACTGAATTATTTTCCGTCGTATAATGACTGGTGCTTTCATTCACAAAATATGTGTTAGTGTTACATTCATGCAACACCTGATGAAAAGAGTAATTTTTGCCTATGATTCAATATTAAATTAAATTTTCGTATCAGACGAAATTTAACTCGTTCAGTATAGCAGTGAGTTGTACTAGTAATGTTAAATTATAACAAATAATATAGTAAAATAGGATAATACGTGTAGCAATAGCCAAAAATGATTTCAGTGGGTAATAGGTTAAGATCTGGACGGAGAATCAGAAAAGGACACAAGTTGCTTGAAAATGTCTTCGTTTATTTTATTGATTTTTTCTTCATTGCGTGTGAGAATGATGCACAGCCTTTACGACAGAATTGAACCGTTAGTCCTACGGAGCTGTTTGACTGCTTTGTAGCAGACATTCTTCTACTTGTCGCTGTTTTGCCCCAGCCATACAGTAGCTCTTTTCCCCTGTGGCGCTTTATAACTTTTTTGAGAATATGTGAGGCCTGATACGCAACTTACGGCTCTTCATAATCTAGTTCCCATTCGAACTTTCATTATATATTTACATTACTCATTCAACATCCCTTTCACTTTCCCAATACCTTGGCTTCTTTAAACACTTGTTGCTATGGCGACATGGAAGTATGGCTAGTCATTGTTACCTGCATTTACTCGAAATGAACACCAGCTCTTTACGAATGCATGATTTCAGAAGTTTTTTCTCCGTTATTTTTCTTATATCTTATAAATGATATTGATAAACGAAAAGAAAGAGAAATCATGACACGATTGCCTGTGGAGAGACCCAAATCTTCACATATAAAGTATGTAATTGAAAGTTTCCTATCTTGACGGCAGGCGTGAGAAAGGATATTCAACACAGAGAAAGACCAAGCATATATTTATTCTAAAGTCACCGAAACAAGCGCAAAAACGGCAATGAATTTCCCTGCCAAGGTAACCCTAAATTGAACCTGTTATGACAGGTTGCTCAAATTTAAGCTCTGGAATACTTGAACAGAACACTGGATTCTAAATTAATGCGCATAATCATTACACGTGTTTGACAGCGGCCTGCTGATGTTGTCTCTCCTCGTCTGTGTACTTTCGAAAATGAGTGATCTTCAATAGTAACCTCAGTTATTCATCGCAGATTCAACAGCATTTGTTATTGGAGGCTATTGTGAGTTTTGTAGTTCTGCGGGGCATCCATTTCCTAGACTCTGCCTCCTCACCGAAGGAGATAACCTGTTCTGTGTAACCGATCTCTTGCACGAATGTCTTCGGTACTTAACCTGTGTGATTCATTCTCTGAATTTTTATCTCCATGAGATGTTTTCTGCCACAATTGAAAAACTGTAGATTGGATGCGGTAGTTAAACTGATATTTAAGAAACTTGAGTTTGTATTTTTCTTATGTCACTCTTATAATAATGATTTAGGCATGAATACGTGTACGCAAGGATTAATTTGTTTAATGTGTGAACAAAATTAATCCTAGTTTCAAGATCGTCAACTAGTCTGCTTACGTGAGTGCATGTCGTCATCGGTGTCTTCAACGGGATAGTTCCCTGAAACAAGAGTGTAGTTGTGTGGTACTCGTTTCCACCGACTTCAACCCCAGCAATGCTTGCATCTAGTGGGAAATTTGTGTCGTGCTGAGTTAGTTACTCTCCACGTGTAAGCATGGCCCAGCGTAACTATTTTCATTGTGCTTCTTGCAGATCTGCCCAGAGGATAGCAACACTGAACTCTGTATCCTCTACAGTGAACGGTAACAAGTCTAATAGTTTAGCTCTTGTACAGAGCTGTACGCCCTCCGTGTCTAGACCTGCCTCACACTCTGGGCTGGAGACACCTGTAGGGACCTTAAATCTTCACACTCGAAATAAACTTCCTACAGGTAGTTTATCCGATTCTGTACTTACAAGCCCATTGATTTTATGCCTTTTTATATTTTTATTACTCGAGTAGCTTTGTGTCATAATGAGTGTTATTCAGTTATTTATTGGTTTGTTGTAGGTGTAAGTTTTCGTTCTATCGAAAAATTGCTTCATGTTAGGTTAATGATAGAACTGTCCACAATTTTGTTGAAATGAACTTGAAATTTTTTAGATTGCTACATTCGTTTTAATATTTAGTTTTTGAAGTTCATTTAATCGAATACCAATTGTTATACATTTGAACCTCGATTTAACACGTTGACTCCGATTGCCTGATTAGTGTAAAACTTCACTTTGTACGCATAGTCACTAGAAGGATCTGAAAAAATTACAGAAGCTAACCTAAGTGGTACACATACGTACCACTTCGGAGTCAACGGACATCCTCTCCCCCCTATTAGTCAGTTAAATCGAGGTTCAACTGTACTTGAACCGAGGTTACACAAATTTTGATATAATTTTTAAAATGTGTGAACAAAATCAGCGTGCGGCAACAACGTTGCATCCAAAATTCGTTGCATCGGGGTATGTTAGATCTAGGTTTAACTGCAAGATTGTGATCCGTTTTATTAAATAATTTCTAGTTTGTAACACGATTCATCCTTTTGTCTTGGTCATGAAGTAATTTTGAGATTTCATATACGATACTGATTCCCAGTTGTGTAATAAAGTAGTAATCTTGATCGTATTATACGGCATGGGACTTCGGTATTGTACGGCATGGGACTTCGGTATTGAACCAAGAATGGGCCAAACGGCTCGTTCCTATTGCCTTATTCTATTCTATTCTAAACTATTAAATCGAGGTAAAATGACTAGATGGTGTCAACAGATTGTCTCAAGCGTGTATCACAATTTGATAATACATTTTGTTCTTCAGATAACTCTGATTACTCGGTGGTAACAGCAGCTCTGGCCAACGGAGTACTCACACTGATGAAGTCTGGACTGGAGAACTACGAGTGTTCTGTGTGCAGCAAGACCATGGTAGGCAGGATACCTGCTTGCCATCATCTGCAGGGAGCTCCGCATCTGAAGGCTTTGAACAGGAGGTAACTCTTGCCCACATTTTAAATCATTTCAGATGAGTTTTGCGCTGCAGCAAACTCCAGGTTCTCTTGCTTGAGGAAAAGTGTCTGACTGGCTATGTAATATATTATAAAAGTATTTTTCGTCCTGTCTTCTAGACCATTTTAGGGTTAATAGGTGTGTAAAGGAAGGATAAATTCTTTTGTGAGTATACGGAGTGCTGTTTCTCCAACTCGTGCAGAATAGGTGCTGTGGAAAAATTACCCTGGCTAAATTTAATTGTAGTTCTCTTTCAGCTGTGAAATTGAAAGTAATTACGGTGGAATTATTTCATTATATTTCGGGGTCGTGTCAGTAAATTAAATGGAAAAATTGAATTGATGTAGTGAAACAAATTTGTCAATCAGTAGCGCTAATTTGTGGTGAGATTTGTATTTTAATGGTGGGCTGGAAGGAGAAATGAACTTCATGTTGAATGACAAATGTGATGAAAGAAGATAGATTTATTGATTACTTTCGTATTATATTGTCGGAAGTCGAAGGATAGCTCAGGCGGTAGGAAATGGTTACCTGACATGGAGGGCGTTCGTATGCAGAAATCATGTTAGTGCGAGAAGAAGTTTGTATGAGAGCGTGATGGCGCAGAGACCTCGGAGAATAAGAGTAGCCGAGGAAAGAACACTAAATGGGCTAGAGATGAGATACTTGAAAAGCATAGTAAGAGAGACTCCGTGTGAGTGTGAACCGATTGGGACTATCAGGAATGGTGAGCCAGTTATCGAGTTTTGTAGAAAGCACTAGTAAGTTGGTTTGATTATATGGAGGAAATAGAGTTGGGTCTTGATGAACAACGCAATGGGTGGAAAGTGCAAGGAGGTCTCATTGTAAACAAGGGGATTGATGTATATGGTCGGACGAACGAGCGGCCTGATACAAGACTGCTGGATGTAAGCGCTGTGTGTAAAGAAAATAGTGTTATGCCATAGTATGTGCATGTGGCTGAAGAGTGTGATGAATAAATATCGATCATTATTTTTATGTAATCGCGTTTGGAGGTCTGGTCACACACTTGGCCTGCTTTCGTGATGCAGGCCAGGAAGAATTTGATGCAGAAGGGAGAATAGCACTTGGACGTTGAATAACGTAACCAGCTCACCTAAACTTCTACACTGTATTGAGCGTGAATTTACCTTAGAGCAACTCGTGTGGCAGAGATTAAAGCCTCAGATATTGATTTAGCTCCATTTCTTCCTTATTCTGAAGTAGTGCCCATTTGTTATTGTGATGAACTGCGCTCATATTCAATCATTTCTGCTAGCGTTTACTTAGTCATGTTCAGTGAGAGATGATTTATTGGTCTCAACACTTTTAAAGCTATCAGAGCCCTAGTGTATGATATTATTGAAGATACTTTACTCTGGTGCTTGAGTGCAATAATATTTTATGTACAGGGACAGCAACGCGCCAAACTCCATGGACTTCACCTCAACTCAGGGTGAGTGATACGATCTCGGCTGTCGGATCTTGATGAATAGTTCTAGCTTTTCTTCACCAAATTTTGAAGTTTTTTGTCAAATTGAAAACTAAAAGGAGTTTTTACAGAGAGCGTAATTATGTTGTTTCATGTATATACCACATTACTCGATGCAGGTGTGCTCAAAAAATGTTCATTGTAAAATCGCTAATTTTGACACAAACGGAATTAGTTTTGGATATGAACTAAAAAATATTGTTTAGAAAATTTTAAAGCCTGTAATCGATAGTTTTGTTCCATTTAACCATTAATATTGATTGAGAGCTTAACTTGTAGCATCCATTGTTTCAGGTTCGAATATATTTCACTTGATTTTGAAAAAGCTTTTTCATTCGTGCGAAAATGCGTCATCCTCAGTTGTTGAATCGTTGTACACGTATTGCTGTTTCATGAAGTACTTGTGGTAGAGGTCATGAAAGGATTTGATGGAAGTACATCTGCTGGATGGAACTTTCTTCAAGAAAGCATCTCCTACACAAACATTTATTCAGTTGTTTGTTGTTGTCAACAAAGTGAGAATTATGTATTTTCCAACTGCTCAAGTCGTAACATACTTGCAATGTAACTCTATGTAGACGGTACAAGTCGTCGGTGGTTTTAACATAAATAATTGATTATTGAAATGCTCCCTCGTGCTACAGTGGACGGTGCGGTAGCTGCGTGTGCAATAGATGAGTTGAAGCTGCACTGCAAGGTGTGCTGCGTGTCCTTCAGGAGCAAGGACGCGCTGGTCACTCATCTCACTTGCAAAACTCACTTGGACAGCCAAAAGTGAGTCCCACTTGTGTCACTCCTATAAGTCATAACGCATTGATTCTCTAGGCTTTCTTTTCTGGATAATATATATTCAAAATCACGTTCCGGAGCAGCTGGTTGATGGATTTTTTTTTTGTGAAATATCGATATATTTACTGAATTGGAGTGTGAAAATTACTAGTATTTTATTTTAGGCAATGTTGATCACATTAGCTTGTTTGGTGGCTACTTGTTCGAACACTTGGAAATTGTCATCGATTGTTGAATATTGCAATATGAACTTGAAGCGCGTGTTGAAGTCAAACACCGTGAACCAAGTTACTTATTTTATTAAAGTATTGTAATATCACATTAGTTATTAAGTTTCATCAAGTTTGATGTTCAATATGATTTTGACTGGCCATGAAAACTATGGTTAGTGTAAGCATCATCTCCCGTTTCAGGAAACAGGACCTGAAAAATATACGTTTTGAGACTGTCATAAAATCGACTTCGGAGATCCTATCCGCTCTGACTGCGGACGCCGGTCAGCTCGGTAAGATCGACATGCTTCTTTTAATATTCCTAGTGCCGAGTGACGTCTTACTTATATGGCATTTCAATGATAACTATGGATAGTTATCAATAGCCGTAAAACCTGCGTTTGAAAAGAAATATCACTGATGTTAAGGTTTTATACGTTGATAGTAATTCATTTGTCAGATTAGTTTATTTAATTTGGGCTTGTTTCGTTTGTCTCCAGGTCTATAAAATTTACTCTAGTTTATATGTATCGCTTCATTGGATAGGAATAACTAACTCGTCCAAATTTTCAAGTTATGGTTTGTTGAAATGGATTAATTTTCTTTCATGAGTTGCACATGAAAGAAGACTTTACCATAGATTTATGAGGATAAAACGAGTCAATTCCTAGCGATTTCAGGGGAAAATTTTTCAAACGACCTCTGTGCTGTGAAAGTAATTAAAGCTCAATGCAAAACAATCTCATCATGCAATCTGCGTGTTTTGTTGGTATACAAGATGTA
>VCRD01000225.1:390912-402816 GCA_006783055.1 Trinorchestia longiramus
CGGGCACAAGTTAGGTTTAACCTACAGGCACATGTTAGGTTTAACCCACGGGCACTTGTTGGGTTTAACCCACGGGCACATGTTGGGTTTAACCCACGGGCACAAGTTGGGTTTAACCCACAGGCTCAAGTTAGGTTTAACCCACAGGCACAAGTTAGGTTTAAAGGAATATATTAATGAAATATATTCCTTTAAAGCACAATAATTTATCGCATATCTTTAATGTATTCATTTTTATAATCATTTAAAATAAGTATAATCTAAACCGTGGAATTTCCGCGGGAACTGTCCAGTATATGTAGATTAAATGCTTGAAAAAATTCATTGGGAACATCATGGGGTGTGATACGTGAGGGTTTTGTCCATCTGGTCAGGAGGCTCTGTGAATTACAGATATGATGGCACACGTGAGAAGCGGCGAGATTCAAGTTCTGGAGAAAGGCAAGACAGAGGAATACAAGTGTGTACCCTGCCAAGTGTTGGTAACTTCCGTCGTACACCTGCGTAGCCATCTGCTCGGACGTGCTCATCAAGCAACCATAAAGTAAGTTTTCATTCACTTCAATAGTATATTCTTTCTTACAGAAGAAATTGTACATGCATCTGTTCCATGGCTTAATTTCTGTAGGAACGTGGAGGCAGGTTATGCTAGCTTAAAAATCTGTTTTCTTTAGTACTAGTCTAAACCAAGCTTGATTTTTTGGCCTCATCAGCTGAGCGATACTTTTCGCCGTTCACGCACATTGTCCCATGGAAATAACATAGGCCTAACTTTGCATGACAATTACTCAAAAAAAAAATAAAATACCACCGTCATTATGGTACGAAACGGCGTAATAGAACTCATTTGACACTTCAGCAACAGAATATATATTCGATGTAAATACTATATGTTGTCAAACTACGCGATGTGCTAGATTGTAACAATTTCAAATCTTAGCATTCTGATATACGAACCAGAACCTACTACTTGTGACGAATTTTGGAAACGCGTGTACCCTTGCTCTTCCAGTACATACCAATTGTTCTACTTAGAAAAGTGTTATGCAGATACATGAGTGGCTGCAGTCACTTGTATCAGTTATTCGCTTTTCAGATAAGTCTCGGCGTGATACTTTTAACTGCAAATTAGACTTCTATAATAGGTAAATACCGAACAAGTCTCCAAGGTGTACTTTAATATCACGACGTACAAATTCCTCGTTTAAAAAGAACAATCATGTGGTAACTAGGTACTCGGATGTCAACAAGTCAACGTAGAGGCGAACATCTGAAGTGCGTGCAACACACTAGCTCGAAAAAATATATGAATGTCTAATTTGTCCATATTTTGCAATAAAAATTGTAATAGATTGAACGATGAAAATAGAATTGCGTGCTACGATCGATTTTACTTGAAGAAACTCGTTCTTTCTCTAGACCACTTATTAGATTACCTCGTTTCATGGTAAAGTTATGAATGCCCGCACATGCGATGAAAATCTGGACTCGAGTATATGACGCTTTACTGGATTCTATCATATTGCTACGCTGGGTTATGAGAACTAGCTTCTTTGAAAATAGACCTCAGAGTTGACCCCTTTCTACTTTGTACTGAGTTTCCCTTCAGCTATTCACGAGAAAAATGCGGAAGCTACAGGGGACGTGTGCGGTTGCGCGCGTCATCGAATAGAACGTGCAAGGCATTAAGCTGGTGCGGGCTCATGGAATGCATCAGCACCGTCTGGCTATAAATGTTATCACACCAAAGGTGGTAGAAGGCCCGTGAAATCTTGGACGTCACGCCGATGGTAGGGTGGAAGTGTTCAGTGGATTCACGAGTTTTTCCTAAATGACAATCATCGGTGATCAAGTGTTTATACTTAGGGATTGACGACTAATTTTTTTTTTAAATCCGCCACAACAAGATTAAGAAATGTTTTCTCTAACAATGGGTACATTTTGATAGATGTTACTTTTAGAAGTGATTGGTACGAGTCGAGGAAATGCGTGTAGACCACTTTCACTTTTCTCCCTCATTAACTTTTGGCCACGAACCTTGCGTTACCGGAAAGAAAAGATTAAAAAGATAAATTGCCACTTAAATGTAGGAGGGGTGTGAGGGACAGCCAGTTTTTTGCGGCAATTGTTCACAAGGCTAATGCTCTGACGAAAACTAATTTGGTTTTCGTGTTGTAACTCTTCTGTGTTGGATTTGATGCCTTCAAACGTAGATATCGCCGTACGAATATCGGTACACGAGGAAACTTACAGCTCATGAGACATTTGTTGGTAAAACGTGTTACCTTTAAAATTTAAACGTATGTTAAAGCATGTTTTTCTTCGAAAATAAGCGAAATCTACTTGTGACGGAGCTAATATTGACCAGTGTCAAAACTTTCGAACCCTGTGTATAAGTAATTCATCATTAAACATAGAAATACAAGCCTTAAAAGAAAACCTTTATTGCAGGCCTCCGAGTGACAGCGAGAGCACTCGAACTGTAGCTCCAGCAGCGCCAGTGCCTGCCGTTAAACAGGAACGTGACCTCAACAACGACGATGATGATGACAGCGCATCATCGGAGTCAGACGACAGCGGGCCGATCATCATTAGAGAAGATGAAAGCATCAGCTCTAGTCGTGCATTACAGGCTTTCCTCCGTAAAATCAGGCGTAAAAATGCGAGGAAAAGCGGTTCTGAGTAGAAATAGTGTTTATTTTTCACGAACTCATAGTTTTAAGGGGGACATCTTAGTGAAAATGTTAAAAAAAATCGATTTTCGGTTTTTGATTTGTGATTCTCATGGTGACAGAAAAAGGGCACGATCGTTTGTAGATATTGATTTTCTTTTTCCAAAAATCTATTTACTTTTGTTCTAGCATGAAAACTGTAAGAAAAGATCGATTTGGGTCGAAAATGCAAAAAGTACCTTAATTACCCCTGGAATCCCCATTATTTCGAAAAAGGAAATGAATAAAATGTGTTTTATATACAATTTTACCTATGTTGCTCCTAGTTTCGTCATACCATGCATTTAAGCTTTTCACTAAGATGCCCTCCCCTTAAGTAGAATAGAATAAGGCAATAGGAACGAGCCGTTTGGCCCATTCTTGTTTCAATACCGAAGTCCCATGCCGTAGTGCACTAGGTTCAGTCGTAGTTAACTAATTTCTTGCAATACGTGTTGTGCATGCATTCCACTAGCTTACCATTGTTTGATTTCCATAATTTACATTCTTTAACTCTTGTAATTTCGACGTATATTTTTCTGGTTCTGTTCAAATCAGTTCGGGCAGGTTCCAGAAGGACCGTCTAATTTTGTACTATGAACTTGAGCGCCAAGTTTTGTTGGATGCACAATGATAGACATCGGCATTCCGAAAAAACTTCCATTAATTTTTAATTTCAATAAAGCCTGTTTGCAGTTCTGAATGTAGCAGTGATCTTTGAAATGGCGATTACATTTAATTGATCCATGACGTACGAGGTTATTCTGGCGTCCATTCGTTTCACTACAAATCATGATCGTGGACAGAGGTGTCAGGAAGAGCATATCGATGTCAGTATGTCAAGTTTTTTTTTATCTATCATAAGGGAATCCTGTGCCAATTTTTTCACAATGTTAGCAACGCTTGTTGGGAAATTAAGTTTTGTTTATAAAGGCTGGGATTTCATTAATCATATTCATGCATTTTTCTATCACAGGAGTTCCCAACCATTCTCTGACCTTGTACACTCTGACCTCCGACAGATGAGCATGTACCCCTGAATTATTGTCAGAAAGGTGAGTAGAAGAAATAAAATTTTACTGAATTTTGCATAGAAATTTTACGTTTTAGGAACTATTAAGTATATACCATTAAATGTACTGCTTTAGATAAACAAATGTACCCCTGGTTGCGAACACCTGTTCAATCATATTTGTTTTCCAACCAAGTCTCCTGTGGCAGTAATGCTAGTAGTTTGGAAAGGTTAGTATTGTAAATCGTAAAAATGGTTCGACGTCTGACACTGTTTGTTTTATCGAAGTAGTTATGAGTAAACTTGTACTCTATACTTTTATTCTATAGTTTACGTAAGGTCAGGGACTCACAACGATATTTTCGTGTGCATAGTGACTGCGAAAGAAGGCTTTTCTCAAGATTTGTTGTTTTTGATGGAAGAATTTTATATTTATTTTCAACAATAGAGCCAATAGCGACCAAGAGGGAACTTGTTTACGAGAACGGAGTTCCTGTACCGCAGTTTTGTGCTCTATGGGCTCGTGGTTGAATCATCAAGTGCATACAATTTGTAAAAGTTTAAAGTTCACGTCACCATTTTATTGCAAGGAGTCCTTGGCACGAGTAATTTTTGCTGTACTTTGGCTATCCCATGTATAAATGTAGAAACTCTTCAGTTTGAAAGATCACAGCATATTTGAACGTCACAAAAGAACTTGTTTGCAAGTCTTCGCGGTAGTAGTTACATTCTTTAGGTTAGGTGTTGATTTGCGTCAGAGGGCGCAGTACTTCGCTCTCTAGCAGTGGTTCCCAATCTTTTTGTGACCAAGTACCACTTGGAGGTCCCGTACAGTCGCCGCGTACTACCTGGTTCCAGAGAAACTAAATTCGATCAGATATCACTGTATTTCTATAATTGTATAAGTAGAATACGCAAATCAACTAAGAAAACAACTCAATATGTAGTTTTAGTTGCTATTATGTTGTATTAGTTGCATTTTATCTTACTTAATGCGCTAATAATTAGCGCACAAAGTAAGTGTACTGTTTGAATTTAACGGTGAGCCGTTGGGACAAGGTGGGTGGCGTGTATCAAAAATTGCAAATCGTGGCCAGATTATCCTGTGTGAGGCAGTAAACATTTGTGTGAAGTAAAAAATAACAAAATTAAAATTGTTCATGTCCATTAAATGTTCGCGTACCACCTGGAAGGCCCTTGCGTACTACTAGTGGTACGCGTACCACAGATTGGGAACCACTGCTCTATAGGAACAGATTTCTGATGTAACAAGTGCTGTGAAGGAGGTAGTTTCTCAACATGGATTGAGAAGTCTTCTGTTTTTTTTTTTAGTTTAACACTATCATGATTATATCTGTTCTTGTTCGAGTATTATAACAAAGTTATTCCTTAGTCTACTTAATAATTTGAACTGCATTTTTTTATCAGCCTTTGACAGCTGTTGTAACTTGCTGGTAGCCCTTTGGTATGTAGTAAATTGCTAACTTCTTGCTTACTTCTCTTTCACGTTAAAATGGGCACAATTGTTACTCCAGTTTCTGAGCGTTTGTGGCCATAAGTGTGAGTTTTTAAGGCCACTGTTGAACTGGTTACCCATCAGCACGTTAAAGTTGTTCTTGAGTTAATTTTTAAAATGGTATAACGTGTAAAACTAGCGGAGTTGCTACATCTTAAAAACCTACAATATTTGACGCTACGAATATTTAATAGTATTCCTCAACTTGATGCATGATTAGTGGCCCCGTGCGTGAATGAGAACAGGATCTCTTCTGTCACTAAGAAACTATTTACACCAAATTATATTAAGACCATTAATTTGTGAATGGCTACCCGCCTGCAGACGAAATTCGTTAAACGTTATCAGTGAGACGCCTCAAGAGTAATTCTGTGTGACGTGTGTCCGCAGCACTTCTACGTTTCGACAGTTGACCAAAACAAGATTTTAACTTTAAATTGAGTAGTGCTAAGTTAACGAAAACACTACAACTGAAACCAGAAGAAAAGAAGTTGAAATCGTACATAGGTGAGTTTAACAATTGCTTACACTGAACATGTAGGAATTCCAGGATAGAACCTGGTCTTGTCTGAATTGAACCACCGGGAGATCTGATACAGCGACGCGCCGAGGTACACGAGTTAATGGGCCGCGCGGCGATGGTGGTTCACTAGTATCCTGTGTGAGTAGCACATTGTCACACACCCACTAGTTTTTATTCTGATAGCAACTCGCGTACAGCTTTTGCAAGTTAGGTTGTTTGAATAAAATATAACATCTAAAGCATTAATTTCCAATTATTTGTGAAGTAGGTATTTTTATCTATATTCCGTAAAACGTAAGCCATAAATATACATGTTCACTTCTGTTGAAAAGCACAATTCAGCCGAGTGTATCTTAGTGATGATATGCAGGAGACTACAAATAACTCTTCAATCCGAGATATGGACTCTGTCTCTCCAGCACTCCATGGTTGGAGGAGGCCATATTCATTTCTTCGATTGAAGAGTTATTTGTAGTCTATTGCTTATTATTACGTAGTTCATTGATTGTGAAAAAATAAAGATTAAACCACTTACCTCGTTTTCCGTCCTTCCCAAATTTTCCTTTTGTAGTTACCTATCTTCGGTGACTTGAGAACCGAAGAAAAATTACGGTGACTTGAGAACCATCACAGAACATCTACTCTGTGAATGTCTCCTGAAAACAACGCTTGGAGACTTTACCCCAAAATCACCAAACTATAACAGACTTGCTGTGATGTGCTTAACCCTGCCCTCGGATCTGGATTGGCTGATCTCATACAGAAACTTGGGCTATGCGAGAGATTAGGCTACTGACCGCTCAGATGCAGGCAATGACGCACCGTTTTGAACTATGGATTAAAAACACAATAATTGACACCTGCAACACACATGTATATATCACCCCGCAGTACTAACATCCATTTCGGATTTTATCGATGTAATTAATCAACTGCAAGGGTCTTCCCTCCGCATGAAGAAACATTACATTGATTATACCCTTTCGGGACTACTATCCCTTGATTACGGTAGCTGTGAAACGTTTACGGCAGCGAAAGTGGAAAACTATAATCAACAATAAATTACGAACTATTGAACGTACAAGGACCGAATGGACTACTGTCAAGATTGCTGACGCTTCTCATTGGTCAAATTAACCGACACGCGGCAACCTAATCGAAGGACAACCTCAGCAGCGAAGCTAGTGGTGCCATACCGTCTCAGTCAGACATATCTTAACCGATTGTCGCAGAAATATTTTTGCCCGAAATGTGGGTTTTCCGAACCTTCGTGACCGTGACGAAGAAAACTAGTGAGACACGACGGCGTATTGCCTTAATGCAAATATCATATTAAAAAAAATCACTTGCTGAGTTTCGAGTACGTCTCTGACATCGTTTATTGAAGAAGTGCAAGAAGCAACTACTACGATTACCTCTGTTGTGATCTAAGTGAGCTTCTGTAAATTTCTGATACTTTCTCAAAGATCCTCCGCAAGGAGCTAAGCAAGTGAATCGTTCATTGAGGATATACCTGTATTCCTGAACAAAAATTTGGAAGCCAGAAAGTTGAATCATCACTCATGCTTAAGGGCTAGCAAAATAAAAGTGAAAAGAACGACCATATCCTTCGAAAAATACTAAGGAATTATTTGAAATTTTTCTGCTAATTCACTGTAATAAGGACCCTAATGTTTAAAAGCACCAACTATATTCATAAAATCAGAATTTCTAGAGCTGTTGGAAAATTATAAAAAGGACACCATAAAATTCACATGACCTATAGCTGCAGTTTGTATTAGAAACTTAACAATTGCAGATGTTTAATTATATATACGTTAATGTAAATCAATGCAATCAAGTCCTCTATAACATTATACATATTTTATAAGAAATCAAGAATGAAAATTGCACGTGCTTAACTTCAATTTAGTCAATATTAACGATTACAAAATTTTAAACGAATCATTTTAGAAGGAAGATTAAATATGATCCTCTAAAGCCATAGAATGAGCAGGATTTCTCTTTGCTACTTGACTTGAACTGCATATGTAATCCCTTTTACCTCTGGGCATTTTCGCCGAGTTGAAATCACGTCTTCTAGAGGTGACTGTTGTGCCCTCACTGACTCTCTCATACGTCCTCGCAGAATTCAACAAAGGGTCAACACTCAACATGAATAAAGGATCTCGACCGTGTCTCATTGACTCAGAGGCTGGTCTACTAGTACTCATTTTTAAAGTGCTTGTGCGATCCAATAATCTACTTCTGCTTGAACAGTTAGTATTACTACTTGGTAATTTACTTACATGAACAGGGTCAGTTTTGCTTTCTGAGAATTTTCTGGGTTGCATGTATCTGCCACAGACGACATCACTTTCCAATGAAACGCTCGGGTTGTGCTCTGACACCAATAGATTCCTTCCTCTGGTCTCAGTTTCATCGATGCTAGTTGAGAGTGGCGCTGAAGCACTACTTCTGTTCATGGTTGATCTTCGTGGGACGTCGAACGAGACTTTTTGTTTTCGCAATGGTCCTCTTTCATAACCGTCTGGATCGTCGCTTACACCTAAAAATGTACATTAGTTAAGCAAAAATAACAAAGAAAACAGACCATTTTCTCTATACCATGATTCATTTTCATTTTACTTCTGAACAACTCGTACTGCAGAACTTTTGCGTTTCCAATTCCCTTCCCACTATCACCTTTTTTCGGTGGAAGTAAAGTAATAAGACAATCCCACAAATTTGAATGCCTCCATGAAAAATACGTAT
This sequence comes from Trinorchestia longiramus, assembly GCA_006783055.1. Taxonomy (NCBI): domain Eukaryota; kingdom Metazoa; phylum Arthropoda; class Malacostraca; order Amphipoda; family Talitridae; genus Trinorchestia; species Trinorchestia longiramus. The sequence continues at coordinate 399,429 of VCRD01000225.1, forward strand.
CCAAACTATTGGAGCAAGTAATAACATCTTACGTCTTTTCATTTTGAAATTGCATTTTGAGGCCACCAGCCAAATAAATACTACATTAATGCGTAAACCATAACAATTGAAGATGACGGTCTTACCCTGTAAAAACCTCGTCACAAACAGACCAAGCTTAGCAAGGAAAAAGTTACTACAAATAGGCTCATTACAAAATAAGACAGAAATACTAGTTAATTACAGTTCATACATAACTACTTAAAAGAAGTCATATCAGGTAACTAAATTAAAAAATTATAACTACGGCATTATCCCTCGTGTCCGAGCATCTGCTTCAGTAGTGACCCTTATCATTTTCGCCTATTTTAATTCAAAGATTTTGCACATCACCTAAAGTACAGTTGAGCAACCGCCAATGGTTTGCCTATGATTCTGTTTGCCCCTACACAGTTCTCCTTCACATAACCATACTCTCCAAGAAAGAATCAAGATACAAGAACTAGTCAATAGAAGCTGGGGAAAATAACAAACAACCAACACGTAATCTCCACTTCACGCCATTACCTCGGTTCGTCTTCATCATACATTCCTCATAATTTTAATTTCATCTTGATCAGATGCAGCACGTTCAATTCTCTTCATATAATCAAACTAGCAAATGCTTCGCACTCTACCCTATTCTGAAAACTTTGAAAGTAGCTAGCTTTTGAAATACATATTTGAAGATAATGACATAAAGTGTCACTCACAAGTCGATGATGCAGCATTAATAGTTTTCGATTTAGCATTTACTGTTTATCTTGCAGAAGATAGGAGAAACAAAGAACAGAAGTCAGTTTTACTGATGAGTTCATGCAGCCCAAATTTTCCCTCAAAATGGCAAGCTGTTTGTGGGTCAGTGTTTCAATGAATGCGTAAATGATCCTACTCATGGACCACTCTTCTAATACGGGCAGAAATTTAACATGCATTTTCTACTACTAATTCATAAACTTGAAAAAAGCGAAAACAGAAAGTAAACAAATTGCACTAATATTTTGGCAGACTTTTACGTGATTTCGCATAAACAATGAAAATTAAACAACTATAGCTACTCAATACACGAGTTACAGAGCTAAACTCGTCAAGATTTCATTTGAACGGAGTTTAAAACCAAATTTGATTTGGTACTTTCGACAATGGACGTATAACATTCCAAAGTAAAGTACAAACTCACTTGCACATGACGAGCAGCCGTCGTGAGCAGGGAGGCCGCACAACTGACACGTGCTGCAGCCACTCTCATCAGGGAATGTGGGCTCCAAAAACAGTCTTGAATTTTGGTGATACTGATGGACACCTGAAAATTTGACGTCATTCATTATAAATTAAGTGGACTTCGCTAACGGTTACGTTGCACTAACCGGCAACTTATAATTTTACAGAACCAATGGTGAAAAATTGCAACTAAGCAAGCTCAATTACAAAATCTTGGTCAATATTATATACAAACAGCAACTGTACTTAACACATATTATCGTTGGATAATTTCTAAGCATAATAATTTCGATGCAACCATCCCAGCAATCAAGTAATAAAATTGATCAATTATAGATAATGGAATACGACCTTTACGCACGCATTATCGTTAGATGTGTAGTCACCCATAAGTTCTGCCACAAAGTTTAAAGAAAATAATTCAATCAAATCTTCACAAATTTATTTACATTTTTGTATAAATTTTCACAACATTTTTAGCAATTTTACAGCAAAAAAGCATACGAAAACTCCACCTAGTATCTATATTACAGTCCTAAGTCTGGTACACACCGCATCAACAGCACGTATTGTCACAATACTTTTTTGATATTTTGTCCTCCTTACGCGCCCGAGACTTCTTCAAAGCCGCTAATGGACTTTACACAAGCATTGACATCCGAGATGGGCCAGATGCAGAAATTCATCGGGTTAAGGTCAGGACTTCAGGCCATTTTTCCTTGGACAAGAAATCTGTGATGTTGTCACAACACCCCCTCTGAGTTCTGTTGGCAGCGTGGACGAGAAATTGGCCATTGTTAAACAAGCCTTTTCTTGCATGCTTTCCCATAGGCTCAAGGATTGCATTTTCAGAGCTTGTAGCCATCATCTTCACTCCTTCAGGAACAAAAACAAGAGGACTTTTGCCCCTTGAACACACTCCGCCCAGACCATCACTGATGAAGGCTTTTGAAAGTGGTAGACATTTTTCTACAATCCTCTGCGTACGACTTACAATTTTCTGCAAGATCTCGATCATTTTTGGTTGTCGCGAGCTTCTCCAGTTAAAAGCTTATCGTCTCTAAAAAGAATGTTTTCCAAGCCCCGAATTTCGAGCCGTTAAAGTAGTGAAACTGTTTAAAGAAATGAAAGAAATTGTTAAGCTGTGAGCTTTTCCGCATTTTAAAGTGGCAAGTAAAAGGTCGATTTTTACGATTTGCCTTAAAGACTCGTAGAACATTTAGCTGCGCTGCAATCGTTCTTGTGGCGCGACGAGGATTCTTTGGAATTCTGGAAGTGATTACTTTCTTGAGCCTGGAAGTCCTGACTGACATGAGATGGCCAGTTCTTACATGATCTTGAATTCCTCCAATATCCCTGACCTGGTTGATAGTTCAAAAGATGACGGCTTATTTTTTGGCCAGTTGATAACAGAATATTTAATACTTCCAAAACACACCTGCCAGCTTCATGTGGCTCAATTACTGCAAAACGTTCACGTTCCGTGCTAATTTTCTCATCACCTATGTAACTTATTTTAAATGTAAAGAAACATCGGAAAAAATAATGCCTTTAATATTACATCGAAATGATAAAATTATATATTTTAAGGTACACATAAAAACATTAAACAAAACTGATAACTAAAACCCTGCAAAAAGAGTCAGAATGCAACTATTATATAGTAAGAAAGACCTCCAAACCCTACAAAAACCACCGTTTGTATAAAGTGGAGGAGACAAAAACAAAAGTAGTACTGCCCAATGAGGATTTAACTGCAGTCAGATAATGGCCGCATCACTTCCAATTCAAGGATAGGTAAATAATTTCTAATACTCGAAAATAACCCAACCCTGATCCTATATTCAAAAATATTTGATCACTAGTGTTGCCTAAGCTGCTGTAAGAAGCTTCCAGACACAAACAAGGAATGCTACACCCCCAAACCACCATTGATTGATGGATACTACTGGCACGTTAAGGAACTTTGAAAATTTCCTTAATCCTGAAAAGTCGCAAGTGTCTAATTGTTTCAATGATAATTCCTTTTAATGCACATCCCCGGGAGATTCACCTATCAATAGTAACCAACGTATTAAAAAATTTAACACTTCAGTGAACTAAAAAATTATATTTTTGACATGTAATCAGTCATAATATAATAATCAGT
>VCRD01000226.1:4949-135463 GCA_006783055.1 Trinorchestia longiramus
TAATACATCTTATACTACTTGAGCACGAATTACAAGACACAGGATAATCCAATATACTTGAATACGATATTGAGCTTGAGAATATTAGTCACAATTCCCTATTATTATTTCGAACCATCTATTTCCAATTTAGTTTTTAGATAAAATATATTTATTTGCATATCATTTTCTATTCATGATTTCCCTCATTCGATTGAATATTTCAGTCTCAATAATATCTGTTTTATTTAATCTAATTTTTGCCCATTTTTTTTTACTAACTCGCCTATTTTCCTTCTCTCGTACCACAATTTTTTTTATATTTTCAAAGCATTTCTCAAGTCATTAGACATTCATAAATAAACTCAGTATTAGAACGACAAAGAACTTTTTTGAACTGCAAAAGTGGATCCCTGGTGATGACTCCACAGAATCGTTGATGGGATCTGCGAGATGATGTGACGTTGGCGCAGTTTGGTGCCCTCACAAGCCTGCCAAAGTCGGCAAAATTGCTGCGCAGAAACGTTTTTTTCTGTACAATTTTCGGCGAACTTAGGTCAAAAAGCTCACAAATGAAACGCAGCTGCTCTAGACAAAATCTGAAAACTTATCACGCGACCGTCTAAATTTCACTTTGAGTTGTACTGAAAAGTAGATCCTTCAAGTTACGAGAATTCTCATTACATTTTGTAGAAAAAAATTATTGAGGGTCCTCCTACAAATTCTTTTCCAACATTCTTATTAGAATAGACTTGTTTAATACTTTATAAATTGTTTGTTACGTGCTGTACATATGTCCCAACTTCATCAAAAATGTCAGTATAGGAAGTGGACACAAGATACACTCAGCACACACTTTAATATGAAGTTAATTAGTAACGAAGTGAGTCAGCTCTGACGTATTCTGCATGGAATAAAGTCAATCAAAGACAAAAGGATGGCTTCTGGTCCTCTGCTGAGTTTCTAACAGAGACAAACAAAGAGGCTTTGAAGCCTGTAGGTGGCAGTAAACACAGGATCTTTGCAGTAGAGAAGGTGTATTTGCTTTATACGAACGTCTTGCACCGAATACACAGCGCGTTACGCAGAATAAGCAAATCAAAGTGCTAGGTTGGCCGTCGTTTTTCAGGGTCTGTTCCTTTTAGAGATATTGATGATCCGTAGCTCAAAGAACACCAAGTACATTAGATAAATGATTACTGTGAGCCCCAAAGAAAGTTTCACTAGTTTGTGGCTATTAGGAGAAAGAACATGCTACTCATTCAATGGTACATTAATGTTATGTTAACTATGTACACTCAGTTTGTTACAGATTTTGTAGTCAGTTTATTTTTTTTCTAGTATCATAGGACACGTGTAAGCCTTGTTCTTAATGCAGACTGGACTTCTTGGAATTTAGGATTTCATAGGAAGTAGTAAGATTCGTAAAATACCTGATTAGTGGAAAAAAGATTTCTAAAGAACATTTCAACGAATGAATTACATCGTGTTTCTTTAGAGAAGAAGTAATTTAACGTGACTAATTTAAGGGTGATATGTTAGCAATTATGCTTCAGAATTATTACGTGTAGGCTGAAAATGACTGGCTAGATACTGAAGTTTTATTTTTCATATGTTGAGTTTAGTTGGATCTCAAATTAAAAATTGATCGTGATATTTTGAACGTGTAATGAGCAAGTTCAAAGGAATGGAGGTAAGGGTGAACAGCTGCTGCTTGGGCAATCACGTCACAAATAACACAACTAAAACAATATCAATATCAGTAGGGGGGGGATGAAAATAAGTGTGCTAAAAGCATTCAGTAAATTATACAAAATGCAAAAAAATACATCCTGATTTTATTGCATAATGGGCCACGTATAAAAACTAAATTGTATCAAAAAGTGTGCTGTTATTTTATTATTTTCTTTACACAATCAACGGGAGTAACATACCGACGAACGTTACAAAACAATGCTTCGTTCAAAAGTCAATCTATTGTCGGATGTATCAGGTCATCTCGTAAGTGATGTCTGAATTTTGAAACTTTTCCCATCTCTTCGATTGAATAAAGCTTCCTTGCCAATTCTTCCTGTGATGCCACAAGGAGCTTGTCATTTAACTCAATTGAACATCCTGTTCAGTCTTCATCTTCAAGGCTGAAATGTTCATTTCTCGATTTTGAAAACCATTTCCTGCTCATACTCTTATTCAAGGATTTACTTTCATTCTTTTAATGAAAGTTTTGAATGTTGAGTTCTTAATTCTTTTACTCGTACAGAGCCTTAAATGGTCCTTAGACATTGTGTTTCCATGGCACGGCGTATAATTTGAGATATTTTGATTACATCATCCTATAAAGTAAAATTAATTTCTTTTGAATGTGTCTAAAAGAATTTAATACAATACTATGTGATTAGACATTCTAAGATAACATTAATTTGAAAAAAATAAAATTGGACATTCTTATGGGATGATTTCCCACATTGTTGACAAATACGAGTTTTGACAGTTTAATGCATACATTGACAAGTTACACTGTAACATCCATGGCATAGAATATTACAACCTCACTTTTTGTGCTCACATCAAGCAAAATTTGTTGCTTCAAAGTTACGATGTTATGAGAGATTTATTCTACTTGTGTTCAATAATTTTAAACCACACTTGCGTAAAAAACACCGTGTTTTTTCGATTAACCGCTCAGAATCGAACTCAAATGGTGAGATAATGTGACCATAATTGATAACGATTTATAGAACGTCTTTGAGTCGTTACCATAAACTACAGGCCATAAATTTCACTCACTACTGAAGTAAAGGTAACTTCCTATATACGCTTCTTAATAGTGGATAATTGGTGTGCATTCAGAAATAAGTGAGTGTTCAATTAATTTTCCTCCTTTTTGTTACACGGGCTCCAATTTTGTTTATACAGGATAATGGGCCCCATTATCACTTCCATTGTATTTTTTACGAATCGTTTCAAAATGAGGTGGTGATATTTTTAGTAAATATACGGGATAACTAATTTGTTAATTTAGATCGACCAAAATCTTAGCCTTTAATTTTATTTGACAAATACTTGCCTACTTGTGTCCAAAATATTTTATTCAGCTGAATTTTCAACATTTTTAGATGTATTTAACATTGTAATCGGAGAAGCGATAACGAAATATTTAAATCTTAATGCAGATCTTTTGTTAAATATTCTAGGCCATTCTAATATCCAAGCGAGTCTCAAGATGAATACCAAAGAAAAAATTAAAAAATATTGGTTAGAGATTAATGAACACTCCTCCATGTATATACATGATTATAGGAAATCAATCGAGTACTCAGCTTACATTAAATTGGTGAAACACAATCTTTATGAAAAGCTCATAAACAAAAACAATATAAGAGCTTTTTACTCTATGTATATTGTAATGATAGTTATGATATATGCGTAGATTTTCATGTTTCAGGGCGACGTGTAAAACGTATGTATCGACATATTTATCGACAAAGTGTATGTATCGACAGCTACGTTAGGAGTGTGGGACTACAGGACGCCATCGTACCAGCTACGTAAACAAACTATCAACACTTTTAGCAGTGGCTCGAGGAACATGCTAAGCCCACAAGACTTTAACTCATAGCTTCATAAGCACAACAGAGCGGTTGAGTTATGGAGCTTGAGACTCTACGACAGAAATTAGAAATGAATAACAAAAGAAAAAAGTTAAGCTTGTATAAGAAGGCCATGAAGCGAGAGAAGGAGGGACTCAGAAACTAGATCTCGGGGACGATGTAGACTGTCGGAACGGAGACGGGAGCTAGACGATGTAGGGTTGTGCAGGAGCGACAGCGAGGGCATGGGTGTAGGTTAGGAGTGTGGGTGGAATAGGTGAAAAGATTTGAGGGAGAATTAAGTTAGCATCTCACCGACGAATAACAGCAGATTTTCACGATCATTTAACCGTTTATAATGAGGGAAGAATTGATTGCGAAGTAGTAAGGAAAGGGAAAGGAATAATAAGCGTTATTGCTAATGTATTGTAATTGTGAGTGTTAATATCGAAGGAATATCCAGTGAAATGGCAAATTAATATTATTATTGTCCATGTGATCGAGGTTAACGACAGGGTAAATTTTGTAAATTGTCGTGAGCGCCATTGATTTAAATAATTTGTTCCGTATGCACATTTAATTCTTCTACTATTAAATATGCAATTGATCCACTAATGATGCACTGTTGAATAGGATATCATACTGTGTTTGTTGTGCCAAAATGTGGAAGATGACTCACATTTCCCACCTCGTGAAGCTAGAATAACATGTATTAAATTTTTTTGTGTGTATCATTACCTTCATCTTGCCATTGAAAAGAAGTGCTGGGAGTTTACCATTTCATGTATTCAGAGGATTAGAGTCCCTCTAGTGCGATTACACATGTATGATTGTTGTATTAATTAAATTGTGTTAATCACAAGTATTAATTGAAATATGATGCTAGGACAGCGTGCAGAAAAACCATGCATTGAAACCGAGATTACGTAAATCATGAGAGAGAAAAAAACTCATCGACAATCAATCATCATGCAATTAAAATTAGGCAGATAAACTTTACCTTTTTTATAAGCATTATCTCAATCAGTGATGAATAAATTAGGCATGACATTATTCACCCAACCATTTAACACGTATCGCCACAATATTTATCGTTATGTAAATCCATCACACTGTGGTAAAATATTGACAGTTAAAAAAATTGCTTATCTCCGTGTATTAAACCTTGTACATTATGATGTTGAATGTGGGGCTAACATTATGAAGCAGGTGATAATATTGTCTCTTATGAAAGGAAGGGTAATAGGTTCACTCGAGAAAGAGCTTGAAAGAGATGCCAGGTTTCTTGTTTGATGAGCTCTTGTGAAGCAGGGAAAGATTTAGAGAGCACCCAACATGTCCTTCAAGGAAAAGGAAATAAATAGTGTGCGTTGTTCCATCAAATAATTGAGTTCACCCTCCGCAGGTTCCGAGTGGACCATTAAAACACCTACCACATAATGGTGGATTCATTTTGCTAAAAAAATGGAGTAAAATGATATTTTCAAACTATGGTTCTAGAAAAAATTAAGTGAAGAGCTGGGAGAGCATGTACTGAGAGTTTGTCTACATGTAAGGAATATAATAGAGACCGACTTTGTATTATTGGTTCAAGAGAGCTACACTTAAAAACAGAATCAAATGCAGGAGGAGGAGCGTAATGTTTAATTAATGGTTATCGTATTTAGGGTAGGGATTCGAACGAGAGAATCATTCTGAGGAATGGAAGAGGCGAAAACTCTATGCTACCGAGCATGTCTTTTTTTAATTTATCCACACAATTTATACATATAGATGAACATTATGATGCAAATTACTTACGGTAGATTTCATTAAAATAATTTACGCACAGACACGTGCCAACTACCATGCTAAATTTTGGTCTGGGAAAATTTCGCAGTTAAAATGTGAAATAATTTTTGTGTTTGCTTACTAACTTAAAGCTGCTTTCAAGTATTCCAGCAGTAAAAACTTGGTTAACTTGTCTCAACAAACGGATTTATGTCATCCGAAATATTAGAGCCATGTCCGACTAGTCAGACAATCAGGAGTTAGATTCAATTGTCGTAACAAGATTGTCTTACAGGTTGCATTTGTTTTTTCGTGACTCTTAGAATACAATACATTTCGTTTTTCTGTGAGTTTAATATTCTTCTGCTGGTGCCTATCAAATGAAAAATATTTTACTTGTTCTTTATATGCAGAGGTTTGGGTTGCTCCAAATGCGAGCGTGTCATGTCATGTAGTTTTTAATATAAATCATAAATAATCGATTTTATCATCCAGCATTCATCCACACAATTAACGTAACTTTTGCAAGTTTTAGAAAATGATACAGTTACCCCAAAAATAATCGGACATTTATCCTATTTCTTGCATTTTTGATAAAATATAGTAAGAAACAGTGATTCGATAATCACATATCTCCCGATCACACTGAAATAACATCTGCATCACTACGTAAAGTAATAGGAAGAAGTTTACTCTCGTTTCAAAATAAATCCATTCTTTTATCAACTGGTAAAATAATACAAGACTCGAGCGAGCACTAATGCACATGGCTGTTGCCCGGCCATTTCCTTGTGATGCATCGTGCAAAAACATTTTCCAGTCCGTACGAGCCGAGTTTCTTGTCCCTAAGGCGCCCCGATCGCTTGCAGCGGCCCTTGTTCGGCAGTCTGTACAGCTCTGTGAATCTCATAAGCTTCTCTCCTTTGTTTGTCTCTAGGTTCAACAAACAGCCCAGGTGCCGCCGCTTTGCAAGCCCTTCGGTATGAACTGCATTGTTCTCTAATAGAAGCCCAAATTTCCTGCGGTGTTATTGCGAACGTTCTGGTCACTCGGCGGATATCATGCGAAGTGAAAACGAGTGCAGAAACGGTTCTGATTCTCATTGTATTTGCTGTCAGGATTGGTAGTGCTTGTTCGGAGCTGTAGTAGACAATTTGAAATTCTGCCTTATTTTGAACAGAAGCTTGCAACCATCTCCCATGTTTCAATTTTCTCAGTGGGAGTAGCCGAATTACACTTCCCTCATCTAATGAAAACTAAACTAAACTGTAAGTATGTTATCATGAAACGTCAGCAATGCAAGAGTTATTTGCGCCAATATTGCCCTTTGCTTTTACCCTTTACTTTCTGTCCTAGATACATGGTTCGTCCACCCGTTTCTCATGAACTAGCTTGTAGAGAGCAAGATGATGGAGAATCTCGCCGTGTAGTGCATTCAAATTTAGGGTAAATTAATTTACTTTGTGTAGAGAACAAAAGCTGCTGCTTTGTCTGGCCCGAACCCGAGTGAGGTGCTCTGTCTAGTGAACTGTCAGGCGTTTGCGGGGTAGAAACCCAATACATTGGATGATTAAACGCTTTACTGGAGTTGAGACGACGGCAAGTGAAGCTTTAGGTGTAGTTTCGTTGCTTATCGAAACAAGAGCAGAAATTGATTGCACAGCAGTCTTTTCAGTGATGTTCTTAGAGTTCATTTAGTGTATGAGTTAATTGATAAGGAATCACATTTAAAAGGCATTTATATATATATATATATATATATATATAGTTTCTGGGTCTAAAACTTCAAAGATATTAGCAATAGTCAAATCTAAAAAGGGGTTTTGCGACTCGTTTCGGCGATCGTTCGCCATCTTCAGGCTATGGAGAATATATATATATATATATATATATATATATATATATATATATATATATATATATATATATTTATATATATACGCATGTACAGCACATGTATACATACGGATATAAATGATGCCAAATGCACTATTTTTTGCAACAGAATTAAGGAACAGTTTAGTTGAAACAAAAAAATCAATGGTTTAGGTGGTTTGATATTGAATATCATCTTAAGTAATCTACTCTAAGTTTTATGCTGCGTATCTTTCGGAGTAAAAAGTCGAGCTCACATCTGAGCTGTATTTTAACATGGGAGATAATTCACAGATGTACGCGTTTTGACGCCTGCTTTGTTACTGGAAAAATTTGCCATGTTGCTTACTCAGAAATCAAGAGTAAAAACTGATGTGGCAAACAGAATTTCATATAAACCTAAAAATGTCATTATTATGCTTGAACTTTTGACTCAGAGAAGATAGTTTATTCAAAATATAATTCATTATCGACAAAGTTTAAGCATATATTACACTCCTAAAATGAATAAAATGTAATGATTGTGTATTCAGGGCAGCCCGAACACATTTGCATAGCTAATGAAAGCTGTTGTGACTTTAGCGTTGCTGCTTCTTAATATGAAATTGGAACTGCACTCCCATCCGTCACTGATATTTGAAAACAGGGCGCTTTTAAATGTAGTTGGAATTGAACTGCTGTTTGAATATGACCAGGGATTTACTTCCATTGCAAATTGAATTGAGTTTTTAAACTGCCAACCCTCTTGAAGTAAACGGTTCATATAGAATGAATCTTTAGTTAAGACTTGCACACAGAAAAAAGGTGATGTATGCCTGACGGTCTTTAAAATCTTTTGATACTAAGAATGTGATTTCAGAGAATGTCAAGGCATCATTACGGATCTGAATAAACATATTTGGTTGGGTTTGTCAAAGTAAGTTCTCCCGTTAGATTTGGATTGCAATTAAGTTATGACAGTCCTCAGTAGCTTTGAGGAAAATGTTGCAAGATCACCAAAATATTTTGAAAAGTTACGAAATGATTAAAGGGCAAATATAATTCGCATTCTTTGTCATGTTAAGGAAGAATGCTACTATAACTCGCTTTAGGTAATAATTTATGTCACTTAGATCGGGGAGGTAGAAGTGATATAGAAATATTGATCTGAGCACAATTAGATGCTCAGATCCTTTTGATTTTCTGATGCATCTGCAAATAAATTAATTAAATAAAGTATTCTATTTAAGTTAATCATTACGCAATTTAGCGCATGCAGGAGCACAATGAAGAAAATCACTGACTACAGGGTGTCTCAAAAAAGTGTACTCACCCTTTAACCGTTGCTAACATGCTGTCTTCTTTGTGTTACAGGTGTGAGGTTCGAACCTTTGCGAACATGATTCTTTAATCACATTTAATCCTGTACGCCAAGGTTCGAACCTCACACCTGCAACACAAAGAAGACAGCATGTTAGCAACGGTTAAAGGGTGAGTACATTTTTTTGAGACACCCTGTATTTGCTCTTTATTTCTTGATGTATATTTGATGGTAGGTACTTTAAACTCTGAAACTCAAACCGATTTTATTCTTCTCTAATTAAATGCATCGCCTACATGAAAATTTTGGTTGGTGTGTGTATGCATGAAATGAATGAAATTATCGTATTCATTATCTTTTCATGCCAATTATGAGATTTAATTGACCAGAATGAGCCTCAAGATAATTTTCCAAATGCACAATTAACTTGTATCGAGGACTATTATACAGATCGAATCACACATTTGAGTCCAATTATTTACTTCTGAAATGCCCATAGTTCTTGCACCCACCGTTGACACGTGAGTTTTATGTAGTAGAGTTTGTACTGATGGAAGTTCAGGTGCATCATCTTGTCGAAAAAACAGCGGAATGAACAACAAACAGTAAGTGTGTCAATTAAATAACTCATGCATTCTTAGAACAAATTAGTAACCTCAGTTAGATAATTACAACAAAACTTTAGAATTGAAATTACGATCGTCATAATGAAATTTATATGATCTAATTCTTGATTGAGTATCACAGAGAACACTCACTCGATGTATTTTCTATTTCACATATTTATTGCCTCTTCTGAGAATGAAATACCAAATTTAGAATAAATTAGCATACTATACTCTTATTTTTTTTTCAAATAGCCACTTAAGCTTTAGCATCGTTCTCCATGCTTATTTGTATTGCTCTGTGTTCAAACACGAAATACAGCATAGAACAGCACTGTCTTCGGCCTGGTAATCAAAAAATTAATTGCTTGATTTCTATTGCTGTCAAAGCGATACTATGTGACAATAAATTCATCACGATTTTCATTTTAATCTTTCTTTCTTGCGTACAATATAAATTTAATGAATTTTTCTCTGTCCTGTGTCTATTATAAAGCTTAACATCAATAATTGCTGTCATCGATTAGATGTTTAGAGTACCGCATTTAAAAATCAATTCTGTAGGAATTTTCAGCGGCAGAAACGTTAAGAGAAAGCACATTCACAGATTAACGTATTGATAGAAGAGGTACTGAAGCATATTAAATTTTTCGTACAATGCAAAAACCTAAAATTACGGAACGATTTTTGTCATATTCTTTACCACTGCTAAATATTTGGTATAACTAAGAATTCCTCTTTAAATTCCTGCTGGCACAAGTATAGGCAGCTAGTAGTCCATACTTCTGTACCTTCGCTCGATGAATTCATCACAGCCGCGAAGCAAGAGGGGAATATGAATCATCGTCACTCGAAGCGACGGAAACCTGGTGCGTTCGAAGCTCAGCCGCACAGGGAGTCTGACGAGGCATTTTATAGGAGCCATGAGTGATGACCTGAGCAGGAAATGGACTGCATTGCTGCAATTCGCAATGGGTAAAATAATGATTCATTTTAACACATTAAAAACACACGGGCTTTTACGTAGGAATATGAATGGAGTCACTAGGTGAATATACTTTCAGTGATGAATCAAGAATTGCCCGTTAAGAGAAACATATCCGTAAGAGTTGTCTTTTGGTAAATAAAAAACTTGAAGAATCGTGGAGTAAAATTAGTGAATTTCTCAGCAGGAGCTTTATGTAAGACATCCAATTCAAGTTAGGGACATTTATGAAACGTGCCACAAACGTGTTTTAAAAATTAGGTAAGTAGGGTGTGCAAGGAAAAATTATACAACATTTATTCATTTGTTTTTCATAATATCAATTAATTCAAGATAGAATTTTTTTAATAGTAGTTTCATTCCCAAAATCACAGTGTGTTGTTTATAAATAAAAACAAACTAACGCTAATGGAAGAAGTGGGCTGTTGTCAAAGAAATATTTTGAGGGAAATGTACATACGCGTACTCAGGCAGAAGTTTTGGAAACACTTCTAAAGAAAATTGATTAACGAACAAAAATCATAAAATTTCATAGGAAAAGTGGAAGTGCACATAAGTTTCCCCTCAGGTAATATTAATTTTACAATTCGGTATTGGGTACCACGCTATTTTGTTGTGGAAGGTACTTGAAAGTTATTTTTACAATATATTTATCAACCCATTGGGTGAATTCTATCAAAGCCAGTAAACATGTCATGCTAATCATGTTTATGACTATGGTCTGAAGATTTTAAAGATTTTTGTCGGCAAAAAATGTTTTCAAATGGGCCCAAAATTGAACGGTTTTCTCGGGTTTCATCTGTCAGTGTACTAAATTCTGACAAGTTCATGAATTTTGTTTCATCATCAAGCAAAAAAAGGCAAATGGCTGGAAAAACTGTACTATAACATTATATTTTATCTTACAGTATAATATATTTGAAGTGTGTAGAAGTTTCACTTCAAATTGAAAAATGTGTTTTACTCGCAGACGAAGCGTATTTACATCAATTCATTCTTCTTGGAAGTGCTTTATTGTCATCAGGTGTTGTCACCAGCTTGGTCGACTGGTGAGCGAATCTGCTTGCGAGCGGAAAGACCCGGGTTCGAATCCCGCTGCCGACATGGTTGACGCGGCTAGAAATACGGCATGGGACTTGGGTAAACAACCGAATAATTATCGAAGTAATTATCCGACCCAAGAATGGGCCAGATGGTTCGTTCCTATAGCCTCATTCTATTCTATTCTATTTGTGAGTTACACGTATTCCTCATACTTTTATTATTGTTAGAGAAGATACATTTCTTAATATCTACAAATGTTTAAAGTCTGAATCTCTTTTTTACACTTAAATTTCTGATAACAATGCTGCTCAACAGCGTTAATGAATTGGTTACAATTAGAGACATTTTCTGCAGTGATGACAATTAATTCAGTGATCTGCAGTGGTGAAAATCACTAGAGTAGTCTACAGAGATGACAATCACTAGAGTAATCTGCAGTGATGATAATATAATCACTAGAGTAATCTGCAGTGGTGAAAATCACTAGAGTAGTCTACCGAGATGACAATCACTAGAGTAATCTACAGTGATGATAATCACTAGAGTAATCAGCAGTGGTGACAATCATTCAACGGACAATGAGAGCATTTCTACATTACAAGAGACTTTGATGTCTTAATTTGATGTTGGAGGGATTAGTTGCACGTCGAGCTCAATTATCTGCCTATTAATATTTAAACGCTTGCTAAACTACAATTTATCCATCGTCAGTTGTATTCACTCAAACACTTGCACACAAAATTTCAATTTTTTTACATGTTTAGATTCAGTTAAAATGAGACTAACAGTTACTGTAGCAGTTATACACACACACTGGAGTTTGCAAGGCATTATAGAGATTAGAAAGGAAAGGTGCATAGCTTGCGCAGAACTATCGAGCGAAATATCGTTAGGACCAAGCGTCCCTGTACTGCCTCTATTTTTACCGACTGCCAGATTATCCCTAAAGCTGCTTTGAAAAGCAAGGTCTGTGCTTCTTCTACGTTACAGTAATGTGAATGACATTATTGTAGTTAGTTCCTCCAGTAATTAGTAAAAAGCTTTGATAATAAGGGTTTTCGTTATGCAAACACTTTAACTTAGAAAACTGCTCTAATTTTATTGACATCGCACTTCGAAATTCGAATGTTGTGTCAAAAAATACTTACACCCCAATGAAACTAACATTAATTGCGTTAACATCCCAACAAAATACAATCTATAATTCTATTGTCAGTTCATGAGGATTTGAACGCATTTAAATTGTCAATAACAATATTTTCTAATTAATTTTCATATTTTCCTAGCATATTTTCGTATTTATTTGATCAATATTTGAGAGCATTGCAGGAACGGTAATTACAGAGTAAATGCCATGTCCATTTTTCGTTTTATTTTGTTTTTTTACGAGCTGGACTTTGAAAAGTACCATGGCTCTTGCCTAGGTCATAATTCGGACTACTGGTCAGAATATTGGTGCCATATTCTTCCGGAATTTCAGGCCTCTTATGTATTCTGGTCGCAAGTTTCCTGGCCAGATTTCGAATCGAACGGGAGGACGAATCTTAAAATACTGCTGATGTCGCCCATGCAAAACTGATGCTAAAGAAGGGCCTCCCTGCAATCGCTCTTTCTGCCTGTCTGTAAAATTTATGGAGTAGCTGTAACGCAGAGAAGCTTTGCGGTCTCCAGACGTTCTTATTTTGCCTACCTATTCTTCTCTCTAGATTTTTGAGTACGATAAATTTCGAATGGTTCTAGAGGGATTTTATAGCCAGCACCAGCATGCCTGCCAGATGGATGAGCTTCTTTGCCATGTGCATTTCTAGATATTTATTTTACTTCAGGAAATTTTTAACACCTGATGTTTAGGAAGAAACTCAGAGATTTTCAAGTTGAATACTTAAAATAAGTGTTAAGTGTGACCGTTATTAGAAATAAAAATACAAATGGGGTAAACGAAGTAGTTTTTATTTTTAAAGCAGAAAAGTTTTCATAATGCCATTTTAAGTTGAGCTCAAAGTTCACAGGAAATTTGAATTTTCAGATATCGATGTAATAAGATACTCATGAGCAGTTTTGCTAACTTTTTATACCGTATTAATACGTTTTTAGGATAGGTTCAAGAAAAAGCCTGGCACCTGAAGAGTAAAAGTGTTTGTATTATTGAAATGAACAAGATATTGATGTTGGTTCACATATGACCAGTATGTCACCTGAGAGAAATTCAGAAATTCTGAAGTCGATCTTTCAGCTCATCGCTCCGCCATCAACCCAAACTCAAATTAAAGTAACAACTATTACTAGACCTGTGTATCACCGTGACAACTATTACAAGACCTGTGTATCACCGTGACAACGATAACGAGACCTGTGTATCACCGTGACAATTATTACAAGACCTGTGTATCACCGTGACAACTATTACAAGACCTGTGTATCACCGTGACAACTATTAAAACCTGTGTGTCACCGTGACAACTATAACGAGACCTCTGTATCATTGTGCGCACGAGAAGACTGCACAGTAGAGTATAAATGAGTATCGGTAGGAACATCAGAAAAAGCTCCGCTTGCTCTATGGCAAAACTGGTAGCTGGGTTCAAGAGATTCTGAAAGAAAGATTAATGTATGGTTAAGTTAGAAAATTGACTCATATCTGGCTTAAATATCCCATCGAATTTTGAATTCGTAATTGTTAATGCAATTTAAACTCACCTTGAGAATTGAATTCTCACGAGACGATACTCGTCGATTAACATTAATTAGGTTTAGGAAAAGCAGTAGAAGGAACAGACTGGAACTTTTCAATGGCTCTTTTTACGAGAACTTTAATGCCATGAAGAACTTTACTGAGAGGCTATAGAGGACTATTCTTGAATACAGCAGAAAACTTGTTTTAAGTGCACAAGAGAATTTAACTTTAATGCCATGGGGAACTCTACTTAAATGCAGTAGAAAACTTTACTTAAATGTCATAAAGAGCTTTAGGTACTTATATACGTCACTGGTGTCTGAACATTGAACATTTTAAGTAGTAATAGGTGATAACGCAAACTGCGAAGAATTGAGTTACATCACGACGGTTGCAGCCGTAAGAGGCTAAACAAAGCATCAGGACAGAATGATATTGAGCAAAAAAAGCGGGACTCGACTCACAACTCAAAAAATAGTGAAGCACAGAAACTATAAGGTGCGGGCAACATAGCTTCCTTTTTTTCAATGTAAAGCACTTTGAAAAAAGGGAAGTTATGTTGCTGCACCCTGTACAAGGAATTCCGCCTTGCATGATCAAGTTGCTCCTCTGCAGCAGCTATGGTGTGATCACGGCCGTTCAGTCTGAAATAAAAATGTCCTAAAATTCTAACGAATGAAACGCAGCAGAATTCCAGTACAATTTCAGTTGCTAGCACAATTCAACTCTTCTAGCGTCTACTTTTTTAGAGCTGCTCATGATTTATTACTCGGACTAAAAAAACGAAAAGAATAAGCCACAAAAATTTAATTAATTATTTAATTCGTACATTATTGGCAAGAAAGTCTGGCGTTGTTTTGCAGTTAATAATAAAAATTCTCACCACGTTCTGGCGAGGAATAAAAAGTGGTTTTGAAAGATCGCAAAAAAGAGGTCGTTCTTATCGAAATTCTTCAAGTTTACCGGCAACAATTTGAGCGGTCTGGCACACTGAGAATTATTGCATAGCAACGTTTCTTGACTGTGTTTTGCGAGTCCAAATTTCACGGCTGAGAACGTTATTGCTCTTCTATTCTCACGCTAAAACTCGAGGAAGTTTGGTCTGCATTTCACGCGAGTTTACCTGAGTTATGAGGCTGGTGAATGGAGAGCGTAGATCGGTCGGCGGACACGGTCCGGCACAGCCTTTGCTATTTTTTTGGTGGAGTTAAAGGAAGACATAGAGACACAGCTTAGTATGCCATTGTGATTATTTCAGTGGTGTTGGCAGAGTTCAGCAGCAACTTTGATTCCACACGGAGGCAAGGAGATTGTTTTTTCAGGGACAGGAATTTTATCTACATGTCCTGCAAACTCTCCGAAATTTTGTAGAGCACGCAGATTTTCATTGATTCTTCACGATCGATGTCCTAAGTTTACACTAATTAGCCTTATGATGGTGTTTACTGGTAACTCCTAATGAATAGTTGGAAACATGATTTTTCAAATGATAGTTCATGATTGCGTTAACGATATTTATTACAAATCTCTATCTCGTTTTACCATGAGATTCAACCCACGTCCATGACTATCATAAGACTAGCAAGCTTGCACATGAATAAAATAATGCATAAATAATTGCTCTGTGGATTTCATCATATGACACACATCCGCTTTTATTATATAGAAATATAGATTTCCTTCCAATCACACTCTGAAGTTTTGCTCACTGGTGTAGAGTGAGCTATCTTCATGGCTACCTCGGAATTGAGTCATGCACCTAGTTGGACAAAATACTCATACCTATAAGGTGTCTTTGTGCCATTGATCAGCTTCTACATTAAGCTAGCAGAATTTTAAGTATCTGGGATGCAATCTACTGGGATTATTACTACTCTTTGTGCTCCACTGCAGTATTACACCCATTCCAGTGTGGGTCATAAATGTAACAGTTCTACAAAACAGGTCGCTGTAAAATTAAATGCATTTCCCTTTCAACTCTAATTTATTTATTTTTGGTAATGACTTTCTCACCACAGTCTGCCATTAATTACCAGAACTTAGCAAAACAAATAAACTTGAGAATATTATTTTTTAGGTGCGAAATTGTACTAAAGCTGGATTTAAAGGACTAATTAAACACGAGTTTTATGTGTTTTCCTAGAAATACAAATGTCTTGGAGTAAAAAAACTTTTAATGATATAATAATTGAAAAAATACCTGGTAACATGCTGATTAAATTTGGATTTTACACTTAAGATTTTAAGTGGATTCTCTGTTTCTACATGAATTTGGTTCACTATACCATGGCACCAAAAAAGCGCGAACATTTCCATTGAACGATTGTAAGGAGCTTTTAGTTTGAAAACGGAATTAATACATGAAAAATAATTACTCTTTATTGTAAACATTCAGAAGTCATAAAATTAAATTAAGGTTTTGCGAAATGAAAACAAAACATTGACACTTTCATACAATACATTACACATGATGTGGTGCAACTGAAAGCACTAACCAAGTACTTCACTGGAAGTCAACTATCTTTCCTAACAATCTAACAATCATGAACTTCAACAATTCAGAAAGAAGAAATACCTTCCAATTGCTGTGATCATCATCCATCTCAATAAAAGTGACCTGAAATGGGGATTAAAATCCAGTTTGCGTTTATATGGAAGGGGCTTACGTTCATTTCAATATCCAAAAATGCAACAACAACTTCTTGTGGCTATGCTGAACGAAGACCAAGTCTCTTATGAACTTTTGGAGCATCAAACATACTCTGATTCGAGATCTTGAATTTGAAATTCCGTTGAACACACATTAGGTAAATGAAGGATGCCGACCCCTCTTCTTAGCAAAGTTCCTTGAAGTTTGCACTTCATTTAGAAGCTCAAAAATGACGACCAAAACATACTGAATTTAGATTTTGCATTTCGAATGTAATGCCGCTGATGCTTCAGAAACGAGCGACTCGTATAGGGTTGGGGATTTGGTGGGTTTGAAAGTTTCTAAAAAAACTGGTACAAGTTGTGAGGTTACTTCTGTGGGAAGATTTTGCGTGCCATATATCGCACTAAGATACTTTCTAAAACATACGTCCCTTGCCCTGAACAACAATAAGTTTCGAGCGGGAAAATATATAACACCGGAACACGGAAACTTTTCTTCACTGACTTGAAATTACGTCCTGTCGTTGAGAAACATTTTCAACAAATTTTGCAGGAATATTTTTCACATCAACGTGGCTTGCATAGAATTTCATTTTCATGTGGACGCATTTATTCATTAGTACATGCATTACGTACTAATAAATTTACGTACATACCCTATAAATATTACGTGATATAATATTATTTAATGAGTAGACAGAATTTTATACCGATAAAGTCAAGCACAGCGTCAAGACTAAATTGAGACTTTCAAGCTACCCTGTAAAATTTTGGAGTAATTTTTTCTACAGATCATATTATTAAAAACTGTGCATAAACTATAAATGAAGAGCATTAAACAACTGATTCAATGTTGTAAAATTGTTATCCCTAAAACACTGATGAAACCTGAGTTGAGATATAAGTGTTTCTGCCCTAACATCCATTAGTTTTTTATGAAGAATGTACTTTTTTGTAAATAAGAATTAACGTCGTGAGACAGTATGAAGAAATTAAAAATTTAAAAATTGAAAGTTTTAAGAGAGTAGTGCGCGATACTTCTGTGAATCATTACTTCATTTTTGTTCTTATATCGAACTAGCAAGCAATGGTTCTGCATATGGGGTAATTTATTATTTATTCTAGTTAATATTTAACCCAGGCATCATATACATATCTCACTGTCATCCAAATTGTGTCCTTGTTCACTGCCGATTACAACAGTGAACTTTAAGCTAAATTTAATGAGGCGAAAAGTTTCATTCGATTCGAGAAATAGACGTGCGAATTATTGCCGATAACAAAACTTTTTTATTCCCATTTTATACGAATTTTTGCTGTTCTTTCCTCATGTACGTACAAAACTAGAAAACTTGTATGAATGCTCTTTACTATACTAATCTTCATTATATACATGTAGGAACGAGCTAAAATCCTACGTTTCTAATTGTCGCATTATTTTGCTTCATGAATATTAGATTGTTTACAATGAACTCGTTCACTTTTAGTAAAAAAAACATGAATTTTCTGGTATTCTGTTTTCTGCTCGCAAAAAGATTGAAGCACGTATTAAGACTCCAAAATGGGGCATACATACAAAGCATATATTTTTGCGCACATTAGTTTCATGTAAACAGGAGGGCGCTGGCTTCATTCGTCTAACGTTACATAGTAAAAGTCGTCTTTTTTACATTTGGATGCGTGAAAATTTTCAAACATGGGAGGTTAATACAGTTTTCGAAAAAACCTGCTTTAAAAAATAGTTTATGTATTCTAGGTAAAAGCTATTGGGAGGTAAACGATATGATTGAAATTTACTGATAATGAACGTAATTATACAAAACATGAAGAAAAACACGTAGCTAAATATTGTGTTAATAATTTTTTCTAGTCGCTCAGGACAATTTGTCATTTATTTCTTCCTATTAAGATTGTCATGTTTATTCCATCTACATTACAGAAAAAACTATCAAACTATATCACAGAACTTTCAAGCACATTAAATCTCCATTTGCATCTTACATTTATCAATACTTGTGTCCAGTTCCAAAAATTAGGCTGGCTTTTTGAAGAGTCCTAATGAAATGCAAATATGAATGTTTGCTTGGGTATCATAAAATATTTTGCTAGGCATTTTTGAGGGACTCTTTCCTTGAAATATAAAATTTCTTTACTCGGGATTAAAAAAGATTACTGGCAGAATAAAATCCCAATGTTTTAATTTTGAATGCAAACACTAACGGTGAGTGCTCTGTAGAATATCTGTCCCCACAGAGTGTGTTGCATCATGCAACGTCATCCAAGTTAACGTGCACTATTTATATTATTGAATATTATATTAATCATATGCAGGTCTACTTCAATATGTTCGCATAGTACATCACGCGTCATTATTCTGAAGTTTTATTTACTTGCTGCAAAATACGAAAGCGACAACATTGCATAAGAGAATCTTTTCTCCAGTGCTCTAAAATGTCACTCTTACAAGCTCTATACGTCGCGTTCATTTGTGACATTTAATACGATACAAAGCTCTCACATTTGTAGCCTATCACATTACATTTTGAATAATAATATACGTCTTGAAATCTTTCACACTGTAATATAGACGTCTATGTTATAGCAAGATTTTTTTAGAAAGTAAACTATTTCTCTGGTTATAAATGTTTTGCAATTCAAGCGTTCTCACCTTTGTTCTAATATAACTAAATAGTGAAATTGCTTATGAACCTAATGAAAAAGATCGAATGTGTCTAAGATTAAATTAAACTGTTATGTACATAAATTACATTTATTGCCAGCATTGAATTCGATAGCTAAAAAATATCGAAATAAAAATGAATTTGCTGTTAAAGTGTAAAATGAAACACATTAGAGTACGTGTACAGCGGTATGCTTGGGATGGACTGTAAAATAAGTGAAATATCAATATTTTCATCCTTCTATTTCACGATAAAGTGAAGTTCAGTGCCTGAACTCTGCACTGTTCTACAGATTGCGTGAACGTCCGCACGGAGCTGCCCTGTTCAATAAGGGGGAACGGATATTGTGCATACTTGCATGAATATACGCTGGTCAAAATTCAGCACAACAGCATTCATGAACCAGAAAGTTTTTCGGGAATTTGAGGAACCTGTTGTAGAAAATATGTACCAATGCCAGAGTTATGTGTTACAATTAAGCAGAAAACTTTAAAATTAAATTTTGCAAGGGCACATACGATTTTTCTATCTTGCAGATAGATCAATTGTAAAACAATGAGGGGAATGGAAGTCAAAAGATTTTTCTGTACAAGCAACAGAGTTTTTCATGCTTTCTGTACACATGTGTTTGAATCTGTGAACCCATAGTTACCAAGCCATATGTTTCCGTAGCAATAATTTAGTTACATTGAACGAGATTGTTGTAACTCTTAAAGCTTACCTCGAAAGTTGTATCATGGATGTCAATGCGCATTTAATGAACTTTGTAACAAGGCTTATTATTGAACTTATTGTTCGAGCAGTGCTAATTTAGAATTGAGTTCTGTGCTTTGATGATGAGCCTGATTCTTACTCGTAGTGAACGAAGTTTGTTTTGGCTGTTCATAGAAATGCTCTTAACATGCTTCTCACACTATCCAACGATAAATAAACATGCGTTTTGACTTGAAAATGGGCAAAAATACAATAGTGGCTTCTAAAAAAGACTGCTGAATTTTGATTGAGAAAAGTGCAAATACGTAGTACATTCTGAGGACGTTCTCACTAGGAAAGAAATAAGTGGGCTCATTAATGAAATAAAAATATGAAATTAATAGTGGAAATCAAGGCGTTTTACTCAAACAGTGTTTTAAGCTTGTGTATACATACAAATATGTATCAGAACAGACGTCAGAGTTTAGTCTTGAGTGTGGTGTACTGGTACTCAAGATATTTTTGCTAAGGCACGTCTGAACAAACCCTGACTTCTGAGCAACACAGAGGCAACATTTTGGATCACAAGTCATGCCATGCATCCTCTGTCTGAAAAACTGTGAAGTACAACAATAATTATAGCAGCTGCGTCGGAAAAATTCTTACAGTGTACGGCATGCGTTGTATAAAGAAAATAACTTG
Source organism: Trinorchestia longiramus (assembly GCA_006783055.1). Classification (NCBI taxonomy): domain Eukaryota; kingdom Metazoa; phylum Arthropoda; class Malacostraca; order Amphipoda; family Talitridae; genus Trinorchestia; species Trinorchestia longiramus. Next base: position 25,500 of record VCRD01000226.1, read on the forward strand.
CTGGAATAAACATGAAAAAACACCAGTTGCAGAAAATTGATGCACTTTGAGTAATCGGTTATACTGCGCAGCTTTATAAACTTTTTCTGTTTTTTCCCTTGCTTGAAAACCAAGCATTATAAAAAGGCGAGAATTTTGTAACGTTCCTGTTACACTAAGAACACTATGCATTTAATGATCAAATAAAGTATTCATGCTCACAATATTAAACCTAAGTCTAAACTGTTTTCAATTTGATCGGAATTCATTTTATTCATTGAATTTTTATTGATTTCTTACTTTCAATGAACCAGATTTTTTCCCATTCTGAATATTATTTCAAAATAAAATTTTCCCAGTCACTAGTTCATGATCACCACTCCTTTGTTCACACTTTTAAAGTATTCTTTTTATTTCTGACATGATCTCTCAACCGTCCTTTGTTTCTCTTTGACACTTATAAGTAACAATTTTAGGCCTCGTCATTGAGTGTACCAGACTTCGACAATGCATGTTTTTTGTGCTACTAAATTGATCCATATCTACAGAATCTTCATCTCTCTCTGTTGAACTAATACAAAAAAACACATGGGAGCGTAGTGTTCCAGACATTGTTGAATATTTTCTGATATTTTTTACCATTCCTATTTAAATTTTCATTCGTCTGACATAAACTGCTGAGTCACATTCTTTCAACTGATTCGATGTTAATAAACTTCAAAATCTTTCGTGTTAATCACTGATTACTTACATTCTTCGGAAATCTTTTGTTATTAACTATTATTTTATTCACATCCTTTTATCATATTCCGAATTCTGAAAGTTTCTTATGACAGAAATCACGATTTCTGTTCTTTTGAGGTTTTCTAGCTCGTTCATGAAACATTTTAAAAGGTATCCACATTTTTTTTTTCGCCGTTGACTTTACGACCAACACGACACATCTCCTAGTGAAGATCGAGTTCTGGCATTTACTTTAGAATGAACACGACTTCTCTCCTCGTGAAGATTCAGTCACGTCATCTGAGCCTGACTGATCCAAACTAAGCCACTTCTAGGAGCCTCCGGCAGCTTTCTGCTCGCTTCTTCATTAGAGTTCTAGACTTTCTTCTTATTCTATAAATTGCATCGCATCAAAATACTAAGCAACTTCAGATCTCGACACAATTAAAACTTGGACATTTCTTAACGTGCTGCCTTATATAAGAATCCTTAATAAAGCCTTGTGACTTATTTCTTAATCCAACAAACTTGGCTGCGGATTTACAGTAATCAGTGAGGAAAGATAGCTGGAAAATTGACTGAACAGCAAGAACTGCAATGAAATCAGTTCATAATTCCATTGGTAAGTATTGTAGTAAATTGGCGGATACTTAAAAGCAAGGGTAATTTATTTGCAAGGCAAAATACGGACCCTAATTGTGACTTTTATTGCACAATAATGCTAGAAGCCTGAGCTTTGTTGATGTTTTGTAGCATGGCTTCGGCTAAATAAGACTTATCTCATGATAGTTGACTGATTAATATTCCTATAATTACAGGCAGGCTCGTGTAAAATACTGCAAGAAGGCTTTTAACATTATGCGTAATTGGAGTCAGGGCTCTTTGGACTATATTGAACACGTGCCTGAATACATTCACGTTTCTTCTCAAATCACTGATCATTTTAATTTTCAAGTTCATTAGCTTTTTAGCTTTCATTTTACGTATAAATATTTTTAAGGAATTTACGAAGTCATTATACAGGGGACCTTTCAATGTGTTCTTTATTAAATTATTTACCTGCAGTTACACATGAATGTTCTAGACTACAATAATTTGAGTCTGTGTTTATCATTCGACAGAATATACATAATGGTAAATATTTCTAGAACAATAATATAAATTTTTAAATTAATTCGTGAAAATTATTGGTAGTTTCCATTAATCTCTGAACACCATTGTCATCATGTTACTCTAACTCATGTAAATTTCTAGTTGTTCGTTTCAAATGAGAATTACGAGTACAGTAATCAGACTAACTAAAACAGACGGACAGCTTACCATTTTATGCAGCACAACTTGCACGATGAGTATACAATATGCAGGCAAGACTATCTTCCTTAGAATTATAATCGTCTCTAGAAAATAAACAAGTTTAGTTAGAGTAACGACTTTGGAGCAATGCACTATTTCCTGACCCAACATTTTTTGCAATATATTCTTGCATTAGTATCGCTTTGTCTTGCAACAAAAACGTAATGGACTTCCTCCACAATAATACGTGTATTTGGTGTAGTGAGGTATAGTCAGCACATTTTACGACAGTCTTCTGCAGCTCCAAGCCTGAATCATTCTTGCATACAAAATAAGGTCAGGCACGCTGTGTGCCGCAAGCATTCGTTGCAGGAAGTTAACTTGAGCGATTTTTCTCTGTCAGTCAGTGCTGATAGTAGCTTCATGCCTTACGTATTGAAATTATAACTATGCTTCTCTCTGAAATAAATCAAATGGAAATAATTAACTATACAAACGAAAATACACATTAAAGTTATGAGACCTGTGTATCTAAGTTTTTATGCGACCATATTCAGTTAGAACCGACAACTGAAATGGATTTTAGGCATCGTGCTAAGAGAAATAAATTGAGGCGTTTAGGTGAACAAGGAAGATCAAATTCCCGCTTCCAACCTATAACTCAGAGAAGTGTTTTCTGTCTGAATCAGTTACGAAAGTTTTAACTCAAATATTTCAAGGATTTGAGCAAATAATACATACATCCAAACCTATTTATTGAACGCAAAGATATATACAGTCCATAAAATAACATCTTGAGCAGTAATTTTGTATATCAGTGTCGACTTTCTTGCAAAATATACCTTAAAAAAGTACATATTACTAGTTGCAGAATCAATAAAAAAATCGGATCATCCTACGAACAAAGCGTAATCTTTAATTTTGGAATAGAATATACAACTAAGACCTGCCCGGTGACGGACAAGATCTGCTGCACCCAATTGTGGCAAGAAACTGATTGTTTTTTGTCCGTCTAAGAAGAGGCATTGAGTGGAAAACTGTTTTATTGACACACTGAGCTGCAAAGGGAAACACTCGGGAGAGAAACCGATTAAACTTCTTTGCTCGCTCAATCTCACAAAGAAAACAAGCTTCAGTCCGCGACTTCGAAATCAATTGTTCGCAAACGTGAAACAATCTTTCTCGCTCACGAAGGAAAAATTTAGGCTGATTGTAGGGTTGTTGTTACGTTCCTTACTTGCTGGTTCTAACGAGAAATGATCATTAAGTAGTGCGTTTTTTTAACAATTAATGGATACTCAGAAAAACATGACCTCTCCTGATGGTCTTTCTTAGCTGTAACTTACAAAAACACAAAATTAGCTGAAGTTCTTTTCAATTAAATTCACTTCAAATATCATGCATCAACAAAGGCGTTCATGAACGGATTAATGAATTTTTGGTGTATCATTCCAACTTTTTCAACAATTAATTCACCTTAGATTGTTCACAATTTTTTTTAAACAACACATTGTTTACATTTTTCTCTGTAATCGAATGATTTAATTTCAAAAAGACATTTTGAGACGTTGGAAATGTACAGCTTCGATTGATGATGACTACGATTGCTGTACGTACAAGACAAGAAAAATGGGCAAATTTAGTATGAATCTTGGATTCAAAACACGAGTTTACTTCTATAATAAAAAAGTTTTTAAAAAAGCGTGAAAATAACTTACACTCTGGTATGCAATACATCAATCAAACTTAAGAAAGTATTCTGATTTGAAGTCCTTCAGTCAACGGATAAACTGTCGATAATATTATCGTATTATTCAGAAGTAATGTGGTGGTAGAAAATGTATCAAGAATCAACGTTAAAGAATTTAGCCGATCCGCAAAGAGAAACTAACTGTACAGTTTTTACCAAATTTTTTGATTTGTTTTAGGGGGCTGCTAGGGATGAATCGTGAAGGCGTGCAGTTAATCAGCGTGAATGATTAGTATAATACAAAAATGAATAAATTGTAATGTTCTCAATATGATTTTTTTTTAGCTTTGTTTTCGAAAATATTACCAAAAATCTTTAGCGTATGATGAAGAGCGCAACTCCGGGACAAAACAAACAATGAGGTAATTCATTTCCTTCTTAATAGAATACTTTGAATAATTAATTACCTATGGGCGAATGTCCAGCAATAACCCCTTACTGATCGAGGACATACTAGTTACGTTGATCACGTTTGATTAAAAAATCTTCCACTTCTGACTTAAATAATAATGGATTATAGATTAGTAATTAACCATTAATAATTATATGGCCACTGTTTTTTTGCTCTCATGGGTAATTATTTCTAAAGTTTCATCAGATATTTTTGAGCAAATTTGGGTACTTTGAACAAGCTCATTTTAAATCCTCAGATCCTCTACTCTGCTATAAATTTGTCTTAAAACTTCCAGTGAAATTAGGCTAATCAAATTAAGAAGATGGATCAAAGTAATCATCCTGTTTATATGATCCACACATACCAAGAAGTTAGACCATTACCAGTCATGCTTCAAATCTGCTGGAAAGTTTGGTCTTTAGAACGTGATATGCTTAGAGCACCTGAATTTAGAGGATTTGAATCACATATATAAATATATGTACATATATCTATACTTCACAGGGTAGATACAGTTTAAACAATTTGGAAGCTTACGAAGACTGTTTCTTATTATCTCTCAGACATGCAATTGCAGTAACATGCCCTTGGCTGTCAAAACCATATTATTTTGTTACCGCTTTTAATAAATTTTACTGATGTTAAACTTGGACTAAATTTTAAAGCAAAAATTTACCTATGGTGGGACCTGTCTAATTACAAAAAGGAATAACAAGAAACTTTTTTGGGTTCTTTGCTATTGTCTTATATGATGAGACTCCCTCAAAGTGACAGAAACTTGGAACACTAGAATTGTGTATGAATGCATTGTCCTAGTACGCCGCTAACATTTCCTCCTCGAACCTCCAGTTCAGGTTCACAGTCTTAAATGTATGTATTGATTTGAAACTACGTACGCTCTGACACAATGAAAACTTGATGGATACCCAAAATATATTTTTCCAGGCAACGACACCGATCATTAACTTAAATTTTGACTTTGAATTGAGGGCCGACCGCAATCTGGGCCTATGTCACGGCCACATGCTGTGCCTGAACGAATTTTCAGGGTATTCCACATGAAGATTTTGAAAAATATGGGTTTTCAAACTCTTTCTGATTCTATGATACAGTAATCACTGTTGAAGAAACTATATGATGACTAGTAAATGACTACATTTATCAGTTAGTATGCTCTGTTCGTGATAAAACAGTTTCGTATAATCTAATTTTCCGTAGTTTACTCACCCAAAGCTGGTATTCCGCAGGATCTAATCTTTATGTTGCTTTTTTAGGCTCCTCCTTGACGATCTCTCATCACGCTTGAAAATTTTTATCTGAGCCCAGAATCTAGAATTAATATATTACATTTTTTAGGTCACGGAGGAGACAAACATTGTTTTTTTCTGCCTTAAAGTGTATTTCTTTCACTATTACTGTCAGCCATCCTTACTTATTTTTACTATTTGACTGTTTTTTCTTTAGATTCACTACAGGCCACACAAGAAAAAAATACCAAATTTGAATTTAATAACTAAAAGGAGAAGTTCCAGTATCTCGGTAGATTCTGATCTACGCTTTCGCAGACGTTTTCAAAAGTTAATTTTCTATTTTATTCTAATATATTTCCTTATACATAGTTGACTGTGTCTTATCTTTAAATGACAACTTCAAAGAAGTTCAGTACAAGTGGAGCTAAAAGTTTGCTAATAACTGCATATGATGTACGCCCTTGTTGTGAAATGCTGCATTAACAAGTGATGAAATATATCCTTGATCATTACTTTCGAATATAAAGAAAACGTTTCAGGGATTGGTGTAGGCCATGTTACATAAAGCTTAATCGTAAGTTGGATGTCGTAATGGGATGCGTCAGAGTTCTTGTTCCACACACAATAAAACTTTGAAGAATAAGCAATCCTCCGTATCATTTCTTGAGAGGAAAAGGTCAACATTTATTTAAACGTCAAACAAATTGAAAATTTTACGAACTTAACAATTTAAATTCTTGATTTAAATTCAAAATCAAGATCAATAGCCTTCGATCGGGATCAAGCTTACATTCTTGTCCGATTTTAAAGGGGGATTTTGTTCTAAGATTGTGGCCGTGCTATGTGAAACATTTTCACTACATCATATATATTTTGTTTAAATATTCCTGTAAAGAGTAAGATATTTTTGATCATTCTATCCCTTAATTCTATTGATTAATAAGATATAACTATAAAGAATATTAACATGTTTGTGTATGAATTTGGACGCATAAGTATTTGTAAATAAACACTCAAATTATTAGGGCATTTTCAAGTCCTCTTGTGCATGCCGACCAGACACATTCCCAGGACTACTAAAAGACAGTCGCCATTTCGAATGGGAAACTCATTAGAGTTTATGCTATTAGTAGAGTTTGTAACAGTATTGTATTGTTTTTTTCTGGATTTTGTAAACCTGGACATGTACGCACCTTGTTTAATGCAGTGTGCTAGCGTTAATTGGTTTTGCTCAAGTGCTTCATATGATGAAACACCGTTGAAGGAGTGTTAAAGAAATCATATCTATGTTTACAAACCATTGCTTTCGTTTTCTAAATTAATGGCGTGTATGATTTACCTTGATATTTTCCTCAAAAATATTTCAAAATCATAGTATAATTGTAGGTGGGATATTTTACTGCACAAACATGAAATATTTCTTTGGACTAGTGTGACAAGATGCATACAACTCTATAAGCACAGCGCAAATGCTCCATTTTTAACAAAATACTTTTTACGTTTTTTTTTTGGACAGAACTTGTAGGAACATGTCTTTATGATTCTCAGACACACATGGCACCTGAACCGTCATAAGAATTGAGCACAGTTATGCTGTATTATGTAGCAGTTTCCAAGCCCTACACTTTTTACACATTTATTATATCTTTAGAATGGAAGCTCACGTTTCAAGTTTAGGTAAAATGAGCTTTTTGCAGTCACAAGCGTCATGCCGTCTGATGAGATTGGCTATGAATAATGATGCACCAACTGCGCTTTCTGCTGGTGTCAGAAAAATACATAAAGCCCTGGCATAGCCTCAGCGTTAGAGTTTAGAGCTCACGCGTCATTTTGTTAAATGAAGAAAGAATGTTCAACTCGTTGCATTTTGAGCTCCGTGACCTCACATGATACATGAATAAGTAGCATTGCGTGACTTTTTGCGGAAGGGAATACAATTTGCTATCGTTGACAGCAGAACTATTCATTATTATGAACATTTACATACCGAGATCACAGGTTCCTGAGTTGGCTTTAGATTCACACACGTCATGAATTTTTTCTTGCAGAAAAAAATTATGGAAAGAGTGGAAAAAAGTTGATTCATGTGTTTTAATTTCTCCGCTGTCGTATTGCAGTTTGACCGTAGCGGTCGTATGGTCACAGGCACTTTTTTACTAATTTGCTATCACCACTAACGTCACTTTCAATTTGTTTGGTTATGAATGAAATTATGTGTATGGCTGTCGGCAAGGGTTTTTAACCATACACCATGGGTTTATGGTTGGTAAGAAGTGATATCAGATGTTGATATTATGTCATCTTGTTCATAGATTAAACGTTTTTAAGAAAACCATTTCATTTATGCTCCTGCTCCTATGAAGAAACATTTCTTTTTGAACTAACATTAACAAAGCAGTTATGGTGCGACGTTCACGGAATTCAAGTACCATTTTTATTTCTGTCACAGTTTCGCTCCTTTTGTTATCGTATGATTATAAGAATGTTGTTAGAGGCTCAAGAATGAAAGCGGTTCTCAGTGAATTTTCTTGGGCTGAAATTTAAAAACTTCGTGTGAAGTCAGGAAACCTTTGCTAATACTGACGTTACAGACAACCCATTATCCTCAAGAAAAGGAAAATATAAAAGCATGTGTAATGAAACAAAACTTTCTCAATATTTTAAAATAAATCAGCGAAGCGTTAAAAAACTGTATGACTGGACAAATTTTAGAGCACAGCTATACTGTATGTTTTAAGCTTTAGACGACAGATCTACTGATATTGCTTTCAATACGATCGATCGAAGTACTATGTAAAATATTGCTCCAGAGTTTATACTCGACGTATTTAAAGTGCTGAGCTTCATGTGTCTACAATTCTTACTACTGCATTAGAATAAAATTCGAATGTGCCACATTTGTAGGATTCTACAGCGAACAACAAGTCATTGCTATAGTAAATGCGCCGTTACTGTTCACTGAACGGTTTAAATCTGGTTTAGTGTCCTGGTAAAGAAGTAACACTGACATTCCGTAGGAAATATCGGGCTATTCCTTACTTCTAATGAGATGAACATTATCCGGCACATTTTTCATCGTTTACTAAACTTTACTGAACATTGAGACTCATTCCTAGTGTCTCCTAACAAATTGTATTACCAGTTTATCTACTTACTATTGAGACAATTGTTCGCTATGCTCCGTGCAATAACATCTTTCTACTACGTCAAGCTGAGGTTCATAATCTTTTAAAATAAATAGGATTGTCTAGTTTATCTACTTACTGCCGAGGCAACGGCATGACCCAACGATTTTCAGTTCATGCACAGACCCATGAAAGTTATCGCTTAGCATAACATGAAGTCGGGCAATTGTTCATTCGAAGAATGGATGCTACTAACGCAGGCATGGTGAGAACCTTTATCCTGAAACCGACAATAATGATGTGAAGTTATGCATGCGAACACGACGTATGCATTGATATTTGAAACATTTTTTTATAAAAGTAGGGCGAAAACTATGATGAATGAAACTTTTATGGTTGGGAAAAATTGTGATGAGTATCGGATCTGAAGTGGATTCTGCATCCAACGATTAGAGGAACGAACATGATACAACTTATATTTTTTCCATTCCTAGCCAAATGAGTTGAAATTTCTCCCAAAGTGTCACAGAGAAGACACTCCGGCAGCTACAACGCATACACATATCAAATGTAATCATATGCATATTAAAATATCGTCTCAATATCGTGGATCATGTAAGATATAAAAAGCAGAGACAAAACTATCATGAAATAAACATTACACGATTTCCTCAAAATCACAAAACAGAGTGCAGTCTCTTATTGCCTGATGTTCTTGTATATGCATACAGTGGGACATATGTATACATCGGAACAGGTGAAGCATCATATCATACGTGGAATAAATGAGTCAAAAAATGTCATCGAAAACCATTAGAACAATTTTGAAGTTATGCTTGAGTTGAGCTTTTTACTTTTTCGCAAATTTTAGCTGAATGAATCTTAACGTTGAAACGAAGATGAAAGACCTCAAGTTGGCAAGTATACCGTGACCGTCGTACCTGGGCTTCGAAATAAAGTTAGCTCGTGGGCAGAGCGATCAAGGGCCTTGAACTGAGGAAGTAAATTCTTTAGCTCCAGAAACAAACTTCCCTTCGAAGTTAAAATTGCATCCTCTGGTGTCTCAGGAAAATGATAGATGGACTGCCAAACAAGTTCAGAGCGAGTGTGCAAGTAGCGTGTTAAATGGTGCTGTGACTAATCGGAAAAGTCTCCTATATAACAAAGAAAATTAATTAAGACATGATTCAACAATGTTTGTGGCAGAACGAAAGGGTTTTGCCCTTATTGTGACAAGATTGCTGTGACATAGCGATGAACAAATAACACGAGCTTGCAGTCGACTCACGTGTCTTTAGGAGAAAACTACACTGATTGCACTGAGAAACTAATCATTGCAAGAGAGTATTTCGGCCACTGAATCTTCTCACGTTCAGGTCCGACAAGAGGCTTGGTTTCAATAAGAGAGATGCTGTAAATTCTCAGGCTGCGACTAGACGTTGTGACTTACAAGCTTTCGAGGTCGTCAATTCGAAAACTGGACAAAATTGTACGTCTATACTAAATATGTGGCGCTGACAACACATCTTACTATAGTTTCTGCCTTTAGCAAAATATGTCAATATCAAACGCTTGAAAAAATGCTGGAGTACTAAGAAGTTATGTTGGTTGAAATTTAGATTTGTTTTCACATGTATGATAAACGTTGAGAAGTATCTGCTAGCTTCTATCTATTTCGAGAACTCTGGAGATTCTATTAAAGGTTGCAGCTGTCGTAGACCCATCAAATGGTAGATGAGAATTATCTATGTCTTCACTTATAGAGCATGCTCGCAATGCACACAAATTGCTGACTCTTACCTAACTGTGTAGTACATATGTTGAACAAGAAGACCCAATTTGTAAGGTACATCAAAAACTTCTGAGCGTGCAGTCATTTCGTTATATGGCAGTTAGTTCTAATCACGTAAGAAAATCAAAACTAGCGTTACGGACGATTGGACAAAAATGGGCTTTAATTCCACGGAGAAATAAGCAGGCAATGTAGAACCCTTGTGGACTAGAATTCTAACAACAAAACCTCGTTGTAACATAGGATTTTAAAGATTAGGAATGATGCTTTCATGGTGGACTAACTTTTATCGTAGTTATTTGACTTCAGAGCTTTATCATCGCAGGTACGAGAGTAGAATCTAGAACTGAAATGCTGACGACTGTAGCTCTCCGTACCACTTTAGAAGTAGATATCAACAAGACAACTTTAAACTTGAATCCAATTATGACTAATTTGTTAATGACTTCAACAGTGTTAAATGTTTTCAATTTCCATGGTGAATTTTCTTCAGCATGAGCATTTCAGATTAACAACGACTATTTGACCGATGAAAGTAAGCAAGGCTTTACTTTTATCTAGGAGCTCACTGAATGATTTTCTGCCAACCATTTCTCTCAAATTAAACCATTTATTGTTTGTATGGTTTTGAACTACTGTAGTGAATTGCATGGCTCCACTACAAACGAGTACCATGACAAGGCTAGATTAATCGACCAATGAGCAAACAGAACAGAAGAAGTGAATCCAGCGACGAGGCTAGGTCCCGTTACGACCAGAAGCACGACATTAACCAATGAGCGGTCACGCTCAGGCAGCAGAGCCCAGCTAACCACCCTATATAACGAGGCTGCAACGCTCTGCGTCACGGACGAAAATAAAAAAGGTGAAGAGAAAAATTGAAAAATTTCATGCATTCTCTCCTTTGTTCTCGTACCTCTTCGATACATAGAGCCTCGCGATAGCCAGACTAACGTGCTAAAACACAGCATCAACAACGGAAGGGTGAGTCGATTACCAGTCCTTTTTCCATTCATTTTCTACCTCTACTCCATTTTCCCACTTTAGAACGTTCTTAAGAAGTAGTAGCGCCTGGTGTACTGAAAGGCTTCAGACCGTATGGGAAAACCCCCATTATAGTAGGGGGGGAGTGAGTAGAAGTAAGGCACCAGCCGCTTCTCACAGAAGACAACACTCTCCATCACAGACACTGAGCTCTAACACACAACATGTCCTCCCGCGAGGGAAGGCGGGGGAGAGGAGCCGCTGGCCTCACCGCTAGAAGCCTTACCCCACTACCGTAAACACTAGACCCCACCCAACCACGTAGCAGAACCCCTACCCCACCGCACCAATACTACAACACTGCCCCAAAAACATCCCACAGTACGCAAATAAGCACTCATCCAACAACTACAATACAATACCAACGCACAACCACACCAAAAACACTACATTCAGGGTCCAACTACGAATAATTCATCCCACCATAACAACCGAAAAACATAAAATATTCGTAACAACATTCAAAGACCTCGACGTACCATTAACAAAACTTTCAGAAAACAACTCAGTCTATTACGCTATAATGACGAAGCAGCCGCTGTCGACAAATTAACCTCACTCAAAGCAACCGAACTCTTCAAAAAATTAAACCTCAAACCAATCATTCCACCAGACCTTCGAGCCAAAATAACCATATTCATACGCCAACTCGACAGCTCAATCGGGAAGCTATCACCGGAAGAAATTACCAGAGAAATCATGACACAACAACCCTGAGCAAAAATACTCGTAGTAATCAAAATCAAAAACTACACTCACGTGATAAACATCACCTTCTTGGAGATATCCACAACACAAAAAGTCCTCCAAAACGGCTTACTAATGTTCAACTCAAAAATCTCGCCTTCACAGATAGACCTCGAGAGGTACACTCACATCATGATATGCTACAAATGTTACAAATATGAAGATCACGCCACTTACCAATGTACCTCCACAACACCCAGGTGCTCCGAATACGCATCACACCAACACACACACAAACAATGCAACTCACCTACGAAAAAATGCCTAAATCACAACCAACAACACCGAACTCTCGCAGCAACCTGCCCATGCAGGAAACAGGTTATACACCAAAAAAACGAAAACCAAAAATTCACGAGACGGAGAAAAAACAGCATATACCTAGACATAGCAAAAACTGCAATCCAACAAATGAACCAACCAACATCTACTCTCACACTCTCAAGCAACACTCACATAAAACTCGCTGCCCCGGTAATCGAAGCGCACATCGCTAGCCTGGCCAAAACAGAAAGCTACGGATCGATCCTATTAAAATCTCTGAAAAGGAACTTCAACAGGGACACCTCATTCCCCGACAGGGATTCTCAAAAAATATTCAAACTCTTCATCAATCCCAGCCCCGAACCTGCACCCCTTGCTACCCCTAAAACAAACACTGGTACAACCTCCACGCACCACGACATGGAATTGGAACTCTCATAAAACAACCCGAAAATCAAGGTCGAAATAGGAAAAGAAGACCCCAATGAAGTTTGGGAACAGATCTCTATGAATAAATCACACCTAAACCAACTTCCAATTTATGCAATTCTGCAACAAGATTTTGACGAAATCCTGCATTTTCCTAAACACCTGACGCAGAAAAGACCAAAACATGCAACATAATGGACACACACAGTTACATCAGATCCCTCACCATCATCCAACATAACGTCCAAAACTGGCAAAACAACAAAATTGCACTATGCAACATCTACCGACAATATGACCCATACATAATACTACTCAACGCTCACTGCCTACGAGATAACATCCCATCAAAATATGGAACTATAACACATACGCTGCAAACAAAGCTAATGAACAACACGGAGGCACAACCATAGCAATCAGGAAAGACATCTCAATTAAACTACACGACAATTTGAACTAAGACATGCTAGCAGCCACAGTCGACACTCCGCAAGGCCCCATCACCATCAGCACAACCTACATCCCACCACGCACCATCTACATCAACTACATTGACATGCACTCACTACTCAGACGGAGAAACTCCACCTACCTCGTAGCATAAATAAACGCACAGTACCCCACGCTTGGCTACAACTACACAAACATGAAAGAAAAGCAAATACACTCACTCATAAATAAAAATAAATGTCTACACATTGGACCAAACTTTCCCGCCTTGCTCTCTCATAACTCTACCACCAGCCCCGACATAGTCCTGACAAACACCCAAACATTCCACAACATGAGACTACAACCAGGCCCGCTCACCCCATCAGACCACGCCCTCATAAAAGCAATCATCACTGCAAACCCAATCCAAATCCCCATCCACCCACGCCATTCTTCCACAACGCAAACTAGAAACAATACAAAGCCTCCTCACCACACACACGGTACCACAAGACCCCCAACCGCCTCTAGAAGAGATCGATAGCCACCTGTCTAACTGGAAGAGACACATCACCGCAGCCTCCAACCAAGCAATCCCAACCATCGCTCACAGAACAATCCCGGCAATCAAACCAACACAAAAAACACTTTCGCTCCAAACAAGATACCATCACATCTGCAACCACCTCAGGAGACACGGCACTCTCCTCACTTGTACCGCGAACTCATAAACCTCAGACATCAAATAAAACAAACGTACAAACGCATATACAGTAAAACATGGCACCACACAATCACAAATGTGAAAATAAATGATAATCCGAAACAATTTTGGTCGTCTATTAAGCGTATGTCTAGCAACAACTCTAAACAAAACACACCTTACATCAAACTCAACAGCATCTAGTATCACTCCAACCAAGGGACAAAGAACTCCTATTCAGAATACACTGATCAAACATCTACTCAGGCATCGACGACCCCGATAACAAATTCGACGAAAACCACACTCATGACATTGAAACACAAATGACGGACATCAGACCACGCTTAAAACCACACGAGACAGAAGACATTACCCTCCTAAACACCCTCAATTCTCAGCCATCACACTCCAAGAACTCCAACAAGCACTACGAACATTTTTGCAAAAAGTTCCAGGAAAAACAAAAATCACGACGCACCACCTGAAACAACTCCCTTCCAACATGCTCCACTACCTAATATGTATATTCAACAACGCAATCTCCGCGGGATACTTCCCTATCAAATTAAAACTCACCATCATGATTTTCCTCCCTAAACCGTCCACCTCCAACATGAGGTAAAAAACTACCGTCCAATATTACTACTCGGCACCCACGGAAAACTGCTCGACAAAATTCAAACCTACAGACTCGCAGACAACCTAACTATACACAACATGTACAACAAAAGACAACACGGCTTCAGACATGGAAGAGGGTCACACACTGCTGCTCTTGCCACTCTACATGAGACGCTGCACATCCACCTAACCCAACGGAATAAAAAAGACGTCATCCTACGAGACGTATCCAAAGCATTCGACAAAGTCTGGCACACAGGTCTAAAATTCAAATTATCGCAATTAGACATTGACCCACTGTTCACAACAATTCTTACAGACTTCCTTTCAGACAGCACCGCAGCAATCACGATCGCAAACTAAACACGGCAACCCTCCCCCATAAAATCAGGGATACCACATGGGGCAGTTATCTCTCCAGCACTGTACAACTTTTATACACACGAGACCCCCTTGCTAATACCAAACACCGATTATATTGCATTTGCTGACGACATAACACAAATCACATTCAGCCGCAACTCCCATAACATGGCCGCACGTCTAACAACAAGGGGAATAGCCCAGATCAATGCCTATGAAAGGGAATGGAAGATACAAACGAACGCCAACAAATTCTAACTTAGAGACATCAGCCGCTGCAAGAAACAAGAAGTGCACGTAGACGGCATTCCCCTCCCATACGATAAATCAGGTAAAGTTTTAGGCCTCCACCTCGGCAGCCAGGGATACACCTCACACATCACACAGAGGAAAGCAATAGCACAAAACAATCTCTCCCGTCTATACCGTTTCAAACACATGCATCCGGACACAAAATGAAAGCTTTACCTGACCTTAGTACGATCAGCTCTCATCTACCCAGTCATCCCACTTCACACATTATCGCCAACCTCCATCTCAAAACTACAATGTGTACAAAACAAAGCCACACGATTCATCACAAACGCTGAATGGCACGAGTTCAACACGTTAGTCCAATTGCACTGCCAAACTAAACTACCGCCCATCAACACTCTCTTACACGAACACGCAAAGAGAATCTGGAATAACATTGAAACCATGAACCTACAACTATACCTACACTTCACATTTTCACAAGAAACAAGACAAATACCACTCAGAGCTTTCTCAAGCTCGAAAACAAAAATACTCGGCCCCCCCTCCAATACCCAAATACACATGACATTCCACACCGCTGCACCTAGCATCAATTCCCCTATAGGGTAACAAAACAAAAAAACGTCAACGAGACGTAAGCCCCCATCGGCTACAACCACAGTCTGAGATTGCAGGACTATCCAACTACACTTAAACGCTCACCCTGAACCAGAGCCCATGCCTCTCCACCATCAACCCCGATTATCAATGAAAAAACAACACTTAACTCCTTATAGAGACCACCCAGAAGAACAAACCCCATGGACAGACCCCCACCACTCGACACATGTACGCAGAGCCCTCATTCTATTCTCCTCCTAGTATCTCTTTCCGTTTCACCCCTATACTTAGGCACACCCTGTGCCAAACTCTCCCTCAAATCTTTCCTACTGGTACCGACCTACCTACCTGCGTCACGGACTCTCTACCAAGCGCTTCCAGAGTCAACATCTCCACCAAAAATTCATCACCTGAAGAAATCAACTTGCAGCCAACAGCAGAACGAACGAAGCAGAAACCAGCCATCTTGTCTGCGGACAGGATGGGCTCAAACAACATACGCACTAACAAGAAGTGCATGTACTCCAACTTGCCACAAGCTCCGAGGGCCGGCCCTCCGACTCTATACGTCCCGGCGCCCTGCCGGCAAGATGCCAGTACGCCAGTATTCGACGTCAAAACGTGTGCAACGAAGAACCAAGAACTAATATCATATTCAAATGTCTAAATACAAACTGTTAAACTCATCCTGCCTTTAACTGCCTTTTCTCCTATTGGGTTCCTCAAAAGTCCCTTATTCCATCTGGCGCTCACTCCGAGTAGGATAAAGATATTCACTGCCTGCTCGGAGATAAGAGATGTCTGAGGATTGAGACTGAAGAGTGATATTAAATAGATCACTATACTACACAAACGGCAGTTGAACGTCAAGTTGTAGTTTGCTACGTTTATCATCTCTGTTCCAGAGCTCAGCGCCGGGAGCGAAAATTTCCTTGTGTGCTCGTTTACTCTAATTATTTCTCTACTGATCTAATTCCAGCTGCTACGAGAAAAGTAAAATTTAGTGAAAATCAACTATTTGAATTAGCCAGAAAATTTTTCTTGCATCTGCATTTTATCATTGAGAAAAATGTTCCTCAATGCTGATGCAGCCGTAGTCGAGCCACCGTAGTCGAGTGGTGTGCGGCCCGTGTTCTGTATCGGGTCTCTGCTTGTGCAGAAAGACTGCGTGCGGGTTCGGAACCCGGCAATGAATACGAGCTGTTTCTCGTTTCACGCCGTGAGCTCGCACTTATCGGTAAGACCTCAACTCCCCACCCATGGACACATCCCAGGATCGTCGCATGGAGCTCACCATCATCCTTACTCTAAGAATGTTAACCTTAAGAATTTAAAAACCAATGTACTAAATGTCTATGTACTGTGTACTTGATTGGAAATAAAGATTGTTGTTGTTGTTGATGCTCATAACTATTATTGTTCGGTCTGCGATCAGTGGTTTAATTTCAAGATAATTTCCTTTACCTGTTGGATTTTAAGCGTTGATTTTTGATTATTCAAGTTACACAATAGTCAAAACTATAAAAAAATCGTTTGTGTCTCTGCTGTATCTGCGAGCTCAAGTGCACAGTAATGACATTAGCCGTTTAGAGGAACAGCAGTGAAGTATGTTAGGTACGAGGGTGAATGAGTTACTCAAATCACCCAACGTACATCAACAGAAGTCTTACCTAAACCAGACGGCGGTGTCAGGAACAGACGTAACGAGAGAAGCTGAGTTGGGTTACTTTCAAAGACGTAATCGAATTCTAGTAATTACTTCCGTTCTTGTATAGAAAAAACGATCACTGGCAACCGACTCTTTCAGTAGAAATGAAGCCTCAATATTGAGAAAACTCTGTGGTGAAGTTGGGTTCTCGACATCGCTTTTACTCATAACAGAGACTCGTAAAACTGACTTGTTTTGTTGCTGGAAGTTGTTTAAGTAAATTGGACTTACGATTGGATCCACTTTTAAATGCTTACTATTAAATATTGTAGTTGTTTGCCTAACGATGACCTGATTAAAATAAAATTTCAAGACACAAATTGAAAGACATGCCTTAAAGCCAAATATTTTTTTTCACCTTATTTCCTGAAATAATTTGCATAATTATCTATTTTATTTTCACCAACTTCACGCTCATTGATTTCAATTCATGTTGGAGGCATTAACTTGCAGAACACTCAAAAACTTACATATGCATTTTCAACAACTTTAACTTGTTTAACATGTTGCGACGGCTGATATACTGATACGGTTACGAGCGAAAAAAATCATTTGTTAAGTAGTATTCTGCTCCAAATAAGTACAAAACGACTGCGTCACCTGGCTATTTAACTTGAACTTGATAAAGTATTTCGTAAGTCACAATAGAGACACTCACTGATGGTGTTCTAAACTTAAAAAAATGAATTAGCTTTGCAAAAACTGGAAGTGATCCACGAGAAGGTTTTCCTTTTTATGAGCACAAGTTTGAATTTTTTACTTTGTACAGGGTGGCACACAAGTAACGCACCCTTTTAAAAAATTAATAATAAATAAACTATGAAAGGTATAACGATGGGGATAATTGCAAACGATAGAGGAACTCTTAAAGTTTATTTACATGTCGTATCCTGTCTACAGATACCCAGTGTATATTGCGGTAATACTTTAATTATTATTTTTTTTAAAAGGATGCGTTACTTATGCGCCACCCTGTACATTATACTGTTCATGTCTATGCACAAAATAAGTATAACTGTTTTCAGAATGCTTAGAAAAATTATTTGCATAGTTATTTTGAACCCATCTGTTACCTCCTCATCAATTCTTTTCTCTTAGTTATTACTCTTGCACTTGCCAGGAAAATTTTTCTAATTAAATAAGCTAAAAAAACATTACTACTGGCCTTCGATAATTAAAAATTATCAAGTGTGTGATGTGGGTCACGCCTCGAAGAAATGGAGGATAAATGGTCAACCTCGTTTTATTTAATAATTCGCTCCCAACAATTCAGTACAACTTTGTCAAAGACCATCTTCTGAAGAAAAATTGCCAGACGGCCGTTACTGATCTATTCTTGTCATCTGTGTTTCAATCAGTCTTCAGACGAACAAATTCACAATTCACAATTTTCTGCAGTGTCACCCATAAATGGTTATCGAGTTCGCTAAACGAAGAAACAGTACAATGAAAGCCATTACACTAGCTAAACTATTCTGCATATATTCCGTATTTATTCGTTGAAGAAATTTTCATGAGCATTAGTGTCGTAAAGTTTCAGTCTCAGCAATTATCTTCGCCTGATAATTTATTCATGTCAGACTTTTAAACGATGCTAAGTTGGTAGAAAAATATCAAGGTATGTCATATGCATAACTTTTAATATGCTGAGCGCTTATTCACTAGCTGCTTCATAAAATATATTTTTACTGATCTACTATGCCACAATTGCTTCTAGTAGCATAATTTACTACTACTATAGGAGTATTATTTAACTTTTTTAGGTCAAGGCTGATTGCAAACCAAGTTCAAACTAAGAATATGAATGCATAAATCAAATTACGTCTAGTTGAATCATAGAACACAAAAATTTACCTATTTTTCCTGGATGTTAACCGTTAAAACTCTGCGTAAATATTTGTGGGACTTCGCATCAAAGAGAGATGGGTGCGATATGCAGAAGCTTAAGTGATTCTTTAGGTGTTTTGTGTTGACACAGCGAGTGCAATTGAGGCAGCTCAACAGTAATGTTAAGCCATTTGTTGAAGAGCTTAGGAGTGACAGGAACAGCTATTCGGCCTCCTAGCTCGCTCGTCTCAACATTAATGATTTCTAAGCACCTGAAGGGCAATTCAGGACTGAAGTATGAGCATCAATGATTTCCAAGCATCTGAAGTGTAATTTAGGACTGAAGTCTAAGCATCAATGATTTCCAAGCATCTGAAGTGTAATTTGTGATTCATGTCTTAGCATCAATGATTTCTACGCCCCTGAAGTGTAATTTAGAACTGAAGTCTGAGCATGAAATATTTCCAAGCACCTGTAGTGAAATTGAAAATAGAAATGCGCAAGTCTACTTTGGTTGAAACACATTGATGCACGTCATACTGGAGCTCGAATTGCCTTGTTTTTATTCATCAAAACATGAAGCACGAATATTCTGGACTGAAATACTAAATGCTCTAAAGGAACAGTTTATATGAGTTGTTGAAATTAATTAAATTAGAATATTCTGCTTCAAAATTGTTTCACTTGTGTCAATTCTCTGGGTAGTTGCGGTATTGAATTACAAAGGTTCTGACAATTTTCTCAAATAAAATTTTAAACGGGAATACGATACAAATGTGTTTTTGGAATCCTCTATTACGTTGCGAAAAATGATCTGCTCCTTGGCTGGGTTTATACTGTGAATATAAAGTGCCGAGCAGCTAACCTCTTCTTTTATCCTGTTGATAAAATATAATACGTTAAAAACTTAGCTACAGAGTTGAAAACATTTAAAAAGTTTTCTGACAAATGATCATGCATGAATTTTTACTGAATATATTGTGTTTCATGTCAGAAGTGTTTTCGCCTTATTGGACCTCATACTCGCGACTTTAATAAAAAGCCTCAAATTTGGTGCCAGCTCGTATACTCCGCTGCAGTTATGTTTTTGTTTATAAGTTTAGAAATGTTGTTTGTGAAGAAGATTTCCTTTGTGAAGAAATATGTACTGTGAATCTCCAGTACTACATTAGAATATTTTCTCCAAAAGAAATATGTGTTACATTTTTGGTAAAATTTTCATTGGGGCAACGATGCCGTGTAGTTTTTCGAAAAAAATTAGTTCATGTAGTGCTAACTGATTGATTTTACAAGAGAGAATTTCATTTTTACAGGGTGTCTCAAAAAAATGTACTCGCACTTTGAATGACGAGAAAACCTTTATATATGAACATAGAGTAAAATGGAACATCTTCGAATACAGAAGACAAATGTAATTGAAGAATCATGTTCGCAAATGCTCAAAAGAAAAAAGGCCTGCAACACAAAAAATGCAGCATGTTAGTGACAGTTAAAGTGTGAGTACAGTTTTTTGAGACACTCTGTATTTAAGTGTTTGTGTTTTCAACCTACAAAATTGTTATGTTGAAGTTTCGGCAAAAATTTCAATGCATCAAGAACAACGTTTTCAAATTCATTTGAAATTGATTCACTCCAAGATTGCATACTAGTTTAGATGTTTGTTCGTATAGTGGCTGGTGAAGAATGTGTGGTCAACTTCTCCGATAAGAAATCGGTTGGGACCAAAATTTTCTTTGTGTAAAAGAGACCATCAAATAAAATGAAGAATTTTTAGATGAAATTGATTTGGAAGTTGAAACTTTTATCATTAAAGCATATATTATGAACTCAAAAAACGCAGGAGTTGATGTAAACTGTAGATCAGTGCGACTCAAGCGGTAGTCCACCTACTGGTGTCAGTACGCGAGCCATCAGATGCCGGTAAGCAGCATCAACAGCCAGTATTTTTACAGCACAAATTAATATTACTAACAAATATTACTGGTCCTTGACACTTTATATGAAACTGCCGGTACGTCACATTAAATAGTTTGAGAAACGCTGCTCTAGACGCCAGTGCTCTTTGTATCCAGTGCCTGGTGCGTTTTTCAATACTAGTTATTTTTCCACTGTGTTCATTACAATCGATCCTTATTAAATTTCTTCCATAAATTTAATAGGTCTTCCAGTTCACACAGAGGCAATTTGCTTCTGTTAGAAAATTAAACCTGTGTCTCTGAAATGAAAAGAGCGTATTCTAAAACATTTATTTGGGAAATGAAAACCTTTATCAATTTAATTTTTACTGGCACTGCTGGAAATTTTGAAAATGAATTTAGTTTGTGATTGCTCTGTGTTCTGCAAAATTACTCTAGAACGAGATCAACTGCGTGGGTGAGGGAATTGAATTGATCTTAAATGGTTATCAGAGTGTACAAAAGAAATTCATTCAACACAAATTAGAGCGTTCGATTCTGGGATTTTTTGAGCAGAGAAATGATTAGCTTATTGGTATGAAAATTTGAAGTAATAGTGACCTAGTTGAAAACAATTCTGATTAGTTTAAACTTCTAACAGTAGCACTAGGTTAGTCAAATAGCAGGTTGATCAGGTAGTAGAATAATTAGAGTCGGTACAGATATCCAGTCATTACTGGGGAAGACTTAATAAGCAAACGGTCACATCGGGCTTACCGAACTACACTACACTAATTAGTGTAGCACACTAGCTGCTAGTAATAACTAATCGCGCCACAACAGATTCCTGGTGCAATTTTTTTACTTTTTTTCCCGTAATCATAATTATTGGTCGACTGGTGACTCACCACCTTACTCGACTGGTGAGCGAATCTGCTTTCGAGCGGGAAGACCCGGGTTCGAATCCCGCTGCCGACATGGTTGACGCGGCTAGAAATACGGCATGGGACTTGGGTAAAACAACCGAATAATTATCGAAGTAATTATCCGACCCAAGAATGGGCCAGAAGCTTCGTTCCTATGGCCTCATTCTATTTCTATTGACGCGGGAAGACCTTAGCTTAGAATATCTTCCTGTCTCTGAGCAGCTCTGAAATCCTACCATGTGATGAGGAGCGTTAAGTGAGCTTTTTAATTTGAAATTATATTTTTAATATCACTTCATTCACAAAGGAAAATATTATTCATTGGATTGTGAGCATAGTTGCATTAGTTCCTGCCTTTTGTTTCTTGAATTTGGCATATTCAGCAGTTTTTTTGATGGACAATACTTGTACAACTATCAACCATGACCTTCCAAAATGCAGCAACATAAATTCCTCTTTTTTAAGCAAAGCGCTTTGAAAAAAGGAAGTCAGGTTGCTGCATCCTGTATTTCAGAGCCTGTATATCTACAGTTCATACGTCATGAAAGCGACATGTATTGCAGTTACATATTTCAAGAGCTATTAGGCTGATAGTCTTTTATATATTTTACTTGACAGCATGTGGTGCACTGATATAGAGTTAATACAGTAAATAACTGGTATTGGAGATTGTGAAGTACTCGTTTACTTTATTCAAATCGAAGAGTTTAATACTGAAGAACAGACAGAAAATTTTAACAGATTCATTAATCTTAGATGTTAAACGGAATGAACGAATTTTTTTGAGAATCCCCAAGTGACCCAATAGAAAATAAATGACATGCAGGGCATTTTTACATAAATAAGCCTTGGAGCACTTGTGTTCAGGTTTCGTTTTCTTGGATTATAATTATTGAAGGTTTAACAACGTGTGGTTATGTAAGATGTTGCCTTCTTGATCACGAACGCCATATTTTCGGCTTTACTTCACTTTATTTATGACGACAGAGTTCAATTTATGGAACGCATGATCTTGTGAGGCATAAAGAACATTAAGCCATAGGTCGTTGTTAGAAAAGGCGCTAGGTTAGCAAAACGTCTTTCAATCGAATATATTTTACTAGCCATTTCCCGTGGAAATTCCACAATTTGGATTTGATAAATTTGAAATTGTTACAAAGATAAATGCATTGAAGATTTACGACAAATTGTTGTGTTTTAAATGAATACTTTTCACTAATACATACAGGACTTCCATTGTGCATCTTATCTAACGTTAACGTGGCCCAGATAGTACCCGTTAAAATTTCTTGATTCAAAAGTAAGAAAATTAAGGATCTATGAAATAAATACATTTTTCAGTTTTACCCGTGGTACCATCAGAATCGCAATATTTTTCAAGAATATATACAGAACTTTCATTTTGCATCTTGCCTAACGATAACATGGCCGTATATGAGAAGAAAGTTAATAACGGAACTGATGGCGTGTTTTAGTGATCTGGTGCATTTAGTGTCCACAATACAATGCTTGTAATACATGCATACCCATTCTGATTTCAGTTCAATAAGCGTTCTTCAGTAATAGATAGGAAGTAATGGGACGGATACACACAGATACAGAGAGATGGAGATACATAGTCGATTATATATGTAGATTTCGAAAAATATGTCGTTCCCAGAATCAGATGTTATTTATAAACGACACAATGTTGTGAACAATTTTTGTAGAAAGTATATTGGAAAAAGCTGATTCTCTGATAATAGTCGATAGTAATAGGCACTGTCATTTTTATTATATTGTATGAGAACGCAAATTTGAAAAAATGTAATTATTTCTAGATTTTCATTAGAGAATCAGTGAATTTTTTTTAAAGACGTGAGTTTCTTTAATTTAGATTATAAAGTCAGAAAACTCTCCAAATTTTCTATACATTTAAAAGGTCCTCTTCAGAGGCATTAAATTAACAAAAAAAATCATGAAATAATGGCTTTTTTTGCGAATCTGCCAAAGATTCATAACAATCCTAACCTAAGCTTGACCACTCTTAGCCACATATCTGTTTTAGTTAAATAATATTGAGCCTGTTTCGCTTTTAGTTTTAGTTGTACAAGGGTTCATAGTAGCCGTACGCCTGGTTCTCGATGCATCTGCTAGAGGGAGGACTGCGGCAGCTGCACCAGATGCTCTTGTTTGCCATCACGAGTGACTCATCACAAGCCAGCGTGAAGTCCCCAAACGTACACACGTCTGTGTTGCATGCTGCGATGAAGTCTCTAGATCAGTGTTTCTCAAAGTTTTTTCAATCACCGGCCCCTTAGGATACTATTTGATTTGCCACCGCCCCCTAATGATTATATTACTGTATATTATACAGTAATATACACCTCCCATTCAAGGCGTACCCTCCTACCGCCCCCTTGCATTTCCTCAACGCCCCCAGGGGGGCGGTACGGTCCACTTTGAGAAACACTGTTCTAGGTTATCAATGAAAAAAGAAAGCGAGAAAAAAGAAACTCTATTTCTACTCGAGTAACACAGTACAGATACATTGGATTTTCAAATTCTTGACGTTAACAGGTTAAAGGTAGTGATGATGCTTATAGGTAAGATCTTAAGAATAGTGTCGATGCTTCAAGCGAATAAGAAGGCATCAGCCTGTTCAACTGATGCAATGGAGAATATTTTAGAATGTGAAAGGAAGTACGGGTCCTATAGTGTGATACTTTAGAGCCAAGATATTTTTTCGGGCCCGTATGCTCTCAAAGTAAAGTAAAATTTAAAGAACCATGCATACAGAGGTATGGTAATTTACGAATATTATAGATAAATCGCGTTTAATGACCAATCATTTTTCAAAGGGAACATTTAAACAATATTCGTTCCATTTTAAGCCATACATTTACTATTGAACCGAAAAGTGAAAAGACTAAATTCGGTTACGAAAATTTATTTTGAATAACATCCATTATTGTCCATGTGATAAAGTCTGATGTAACCGAAAATTCAATTTGCAGCCAATCGAAAAGACTTACTAGTAAAAATATTACCAAAAAAGAAGTATTTTCCACTAGTCCACCAAGGATTTCCTTCTTTCAACAGTATACTAATGGAAAAAACATAAAATAACGTTGGTTTATATCCCAAGGCCTGCTGAGTAACGCTGAGTTCAGGTCGGACTCGACATTCAGTTCAGTTTCTTATCAGGTAATAATGTAGGTTTCACTAAGAGGATTCCGAATGCTGGTGATTTAATCTTTTTCCTATAAATTAGGCGGAAAGAGAGGCCAAACAACACAAAATGTGTATGGTTACTTATACAAAAATTCTATCCAAAAATTTAATTCCATCATATCACGGTTAAGTTACGCATTACCTTCGTTGGTATTTAAAAATCTAATACTGTATTTACTCCAGTTTTCATGACATTCAAAGCCAACGAATTAACATATTTCCTTCAAATCATGACTCTTATGATCCTTACCAAAGAACGAACAACTCGAGAATAAATTGTAATACTTCTCTACTATCATAGATCATATTTTCCAACTCATTCTCTTGCTTCTGCTCTAACTCTTCTAACCACGCAAGATTATTTCCTTTTGTAATATGAACCTGATTCCCCCGGCAATTATTCGTATTTTACGATTATTTATATTCAGCTGTAGAATTACTTCAACACAAATAATTTAACATGTCATACAATTACTCCTTTTATGCACAATAATTTCTATTGTTGTGCTGTGACTCTTTCTACTACACAATGATTTGCTGTGCAGTGCAATAATTTTAACTACATGTTATTCCTCATATCGTACAATTACTCCTCCAGCCACAGTAATTATCACTGCTCTGTGACTGCTCCTCCAGCCCCGCAGTAATTATTACTGTTCTATAATTAATTTTCCAGTAACACAGTAATTATTACTATTCTGTAATTAATCTGCCAGTAACTCAGTAATTATTTCTGCTCTGTAATTAATCTTCCAGTCACACAGTTGCGTTATTATTCTGCATGTAAGCATAATAATGCTCTGGCAGTAAAATTACCTTCCCTGCTGCTCAATCATTCAAAAATTCTTCTTACATTACAGAAATCCTCCTATTAAATTACTTTCACCATATTATGAATCGTCAATGCTGAAAAAATGATCGTAGAACATCTTACACACGATTTTGAAACACACCGTAAATGACTGAAATGCCTATGCTTGAGTGAAGTGCGTCTACGGGACTGAATTGGCAGACGTGATTACGTGTACGTGTACGTGTGTGATTGGTATCTTTACTTTAGACGGCATGGGACTGGGATAACAACCGAAGAAAGGGCCAAACGGCCTTTTCTAAATTTTATTTTTATTCCATTCCATTTCATTCCACTCCATTCCATTCAACTCCATTCCATTTCTTTCCATTCCACTCCATTCCACTTCATTCCATTCCACTCCACTCCATTCCATTCCATTCCAATCCATTGCATTCCACTCTACTCTATTCCATTCCACTCCACTCCATTCCATTCCACTCCATTCCACACCATTTCACTTCATTCCATTCTATTCCACTCCTTCCAATCTACTCCATTCCATTTCATTCCGCTCCATTCCGTTCCATTCCACTCCATTCCGTTCCATTCCACTCCATTCCATTCCTGTCCATTCCATTCCATTCCACTCCACTCCATTCCATTCCACTCTACTCCATTCTATTCCACTCATCTCCATTCCATTCTACTCCATTCCATTCCGTTTCATTCCATTCCGTTCCATTCCTTTCCATTCCTTTCCGTTCCTTTACATTCCATTCCAACCCATTCCCTTCCATTCTATTCGATTTGATTCCAGTCGATTCCAGTCGATTCCATTCGATTCAAGTCGTTTCCATTCTGTTCCACTCTGTTCCATTCTGTTCGATTCTGTTCCATTCTATTCCATTCTGTTCCACTCGATTCCATTTTATTCCATTCTATCCCATTCGATTCCATTCTATTCCATTCTGCTCTATTCTGTTACATTCTGTTCCATTCTGTACAACAGTAGGGGGGGGTGATTAATAGTATTTGAAAGTTTTTTGAAGAATTCAAAGTAAGAAGATTTAGCAGCAAATTAGTGTATTTATTTAAAAACACAGGGGGTCCCAAAAAAACGATACCCAATTTTCAAGAGCTGTAATTCAGAAACTATTTAACTTACAAAAAATTGGAAAGTTACATTTTGTTTCTTAACATTTGTTTCATCTTTGTACAAAATTTCAGAAGAATTAATTCTACCATTTTCTTTAAGCAGTATTTTTAGTGACCGATACTGAAAACCTGTTTGCACATTTTTGTTAAACTTCCAATTTTATGATATTAAAACCATGTTTTTAATAACTTTTAACCGTTTATGAAATGGAAAATGCCACTAAAATAAAAAAAGCAATCGATATGTTCCTCCTATTGTTCGTTTCCTTCTGTGTGTCCTCCGTTTCTCTTAATACACAGTTGCATTCGCCTCCTCATTCCCGCCATCACTCGTCTAACAAGAGTATCATCTTGCAGCAAATTGGCCTCATTTTCAATTCTTTGTTTTCCGCACATGCATCTTGTAAGGATGCCACTTCGAATCCAAAGTTATAATTCTGTTGAATGTAGATTTAGTAACATCTAATCCACTTTTTCTTGCAGAGATTTGCGGATTTTCTGTAAGTGCTCCTTGAACAATTCGAACATTTTCTTCTGATTGCCCCGTTCTTTTCCGTCCTGATCGACCTTTGTTGAGATTCAGGCTTGTTCCTTCGGTACTGTACTTAGTAACATTTCTCCAAATAGTCATCTTTGTTGGAGACTGTCTTTCAGAAAAATGCTCTTGAAATGATTGAATGACCTGTTGGAAACTTTTCGCTTGAAAATACTTCTCAATGATGAATGTTCTTTGTTCTTTTGTGAGTTGCATAATGGGGAGGTTCTTCGATCGGTAAAAATTTTGAATAGTTTAAGATCACGCTTTCGTATTCATACGTAATTCAACTTACGAGTTGAAGCCATATCAATGATACCAAAGCATAAGAAAATAAAATGTGACCTTCCTTTTTTTGTAAGTTTAATAGTTTCTGAATTACAGCCCTTGAAAATTGGGTATCGTTTTTTTGAGACATCCTGTATAGATCATTATTGACCAAAAACAGATACATATTTGTAAATATTTTTATGGTATTCGTAGGAATCTACACTACATCGATGCGCTATCATCCAGACTAAACAAGGTATTATGTAACTACAGGGTACAGCAACATGACTTTTTTTACAAAGTAAAGCGCGTTGAAAAAAATGGAATTATGTTGCTGCACCCTACGTGAGGTTATGACTCCACCTTACATACATCCAAGTTGTTTGGCTGCTTTATAGACATTTTTGCTTCGCATGATATATCGTCTTCATTTACGGTTGACAATTTTTCAATGATATTAATGGTCATCTAACTGGATTTTTATTGGCGCTTATTGGACTTCTTTGCAGGATAATATTTAAATTGCTTCGGCGTGTATGACTTCCAAGTGAAGTCATACCCAATCCGCTTTCGACTCGAAGGATTCCCAGAGTATTCAATACTTAATTACCTTTCCACCTATCGGATTTCGAGGGCCAACAAATTCTAATTGGTTTAGCACTCGTATGTCACAGGATCTCCCTTTATCGGTGCTTTTCTCATCTACGTTCCCAACTGTTCATTGAATGTGATTCTCTTGAAAAGTAGTGCAGTTGAAAAGTTATAATTCACTAAAGTCATTCAGTATTCAAATGAAAGAAATTATACTGTGTGGTGCACACATAACTTTTAATTGATGCTTTCATGCGTGCTGCGCAAAGGTAGCATTTGCATTTTCATTATTGTTATTGAAGCAAAACGTTAACTTGAATTCATTGTTATTGAAGCAGGTCGTCAAACTGATGATGCCATTTTCATAGAGGACTCCACATACGAAATGAAAATTATAGTTAGTTTGTCGATAGAAGCCGCTCAGGACGAAATAGAAATAAAAATTGTTCAGCAGTTAAAGTTTCTTCCAGAAGACAACCGTCCGTATTGTAAGTGTTAAGACTAGGTATCTAGTGTAAAGTGAGAGGTCAGAATACTTGCAGGTTCATCACAAAGTGTTGTCAAATATTATTGTACAATATACTCACACATTATAACTTTTCAAGTGACATGCAAGTCCGTGTATTTTGATTAAGCAACAACTTCTCGAGCGTAAGTGTGGTGAAGCTGGTCGAAATGAACCAAAAAAGTGGCATCCGATGAAATGTTTACTCTGCAAACTTGAAAATTTGTACGCAACAAAAAAAACTCATGGCAAATAAAACGAAGTGGACAGCATCGATTAAAAATGAAGAGTGGAATGTAGCCTCTTCGTAGTTCAGAAACGTAACTGCAAAATATTTCAATATTACGGGGTGCTGTACAGCTTACTCGCCCTCAAATGTCAAGGAGGAGTAAAAAATGAAAGTTTTAGAAATCGTGTTAAGTCATCTAAAGTTACTGTAAATTACGAGGAAAGGTAATAGATAAGAGAGACAAAAAGCATTTACTTAATATGATAGCTTTTGAATACTTTTTACGTTTTGTAGAATTTTTCCGACGGTTTTTAAATTAGATCACTACAATGTCAATCTACAGAGCTATTTGCATTCTCACCTTATCTGCCATGCGAACTAAAACAAGTATTTAAACCTTGGAGATTCTTATGAGAGTCATTTCGTAAAACTGACTAGGCTGGGAACCCTTTGTTTAATTATTCATTTAAATTTCTCACTGATTTATGTCGTTGGTTGTGATATACCAATCTGGGCTTAAACGAATATCCTTAAAATAATTTTTCCTTATATCTTCGAATTTCAATCTCTTATCAATTCCAGTTTCAGCCCCCACTCTACTCTGAGACATTTGCTTTACGTTAACTCAATTAAACTGTGCAATAACTATGCATGTTGTATATTCTTTGTATTCTCAAACTTATTCCGAAGTTCAGAAAAAATTGAATTTTCTCACCTAACAGGTCAGAAAACAAATCCAATTCTTGATCAAAGGAACTTCGTTGCAAGCTTCGAATTAGCTATCAAATTTCACTTTGCAGAGTACGTGGCGTAAGCATTGAGAGCGCACCAGTACGATAATAGGATTAAATTTGTTGTAATCTGAATGTAGAAAGTGTATTATCAACAACTCATCTTATTTCGTCGGAAGCCATATCTTAAATAAGTGAAGATTTGATGAATTAATTTGAGATAAAAATACTAAAAATACCAAAACATACGGTGGATGTATCAGTTTGCTTAATATAAACAAATCTGAACCAACATTTACGTAGATTTCATTCTCCAACTACAATTTATATCTTCCGCGTCAAAACAATCTTTAAAAGATGTTTCAACTCCATTGAACGTGAATATTTGGACTATAACAACACATTTTGTATCGTGCAGTGTACTGAACTCGAGCAACCTGCATAAGTACTTGGGTTTCGGGCAGTCTACAAACACAATGATTTCGGCTATTCTTATCAGAATTCAATATTGTGGCTGCGGTGGTTAACCCACAAATCTAGCAACAATAGCAAAAATTATGTCAGAATTTCACCGAGTGTCGTAGCCACAATGAATGGTTGTGCAGCTTGGGCTGAAGGGTCCCCTGAAATTAGCACCACACACGCAACGCTGTCGCTTTTCGTTTTTGTCGTACATCTCTTTCCCCTCTCTGTAAATACGCTCCTCCCCTGGGCACATGACCATGTCTGTCCTCGTCAGCACGTCGGTGGGAGCGCCTTCAGAAAAGTGACTTGAAATCATGAAAAGATGGGACTCGCAATCATATTTCCTTAGGGGAATTTCTTAAGTACAGGGTGGCTCATAAGTACGGTACCTTTTTAAAATTATTATAGCTATAAAACTAAGAATGGTAAAGAAATTTGGTTAATTCCGAATGAAAGAAGAAATTTCAAAACTTAATTATAAATTTATGAATGAAACAACAATGCGTTTAACTATGGAATACAATATCTTTTACATGACCTCCATTATTAATCAAGCAATGACATGCTCTTTCAATGGTACTGTTCATTACTTTCCTTAATGTCTCTGGTGAAATGTTGTTGATCTCTTGAATGATGCTTAGTTTCAATTGCTGTAAAGTACCAGGCATTTCAATGTAAACATTTCCCTTTAAGAATCCCCAAGCAAAGAAATCAGGAGCACTTAGTTCTGAAAATCGAGGCAGCCACGGGATATCACCAAAACGAGAAATTATTCTGTTTGGAAAAATTGTTTTTAACATTTGCATTGTTTCTTTCGCTGTGTGCGCTGTAACTCCATGTTGTTGGAAAAAGGTAATTTCTGTGCTATTATTTCCAGTATCAGGTATCAAATATTCTTGAATGATCTGTCTGTGCAGGTTTCCATTAACACAAATTGCATCACTATTAGCATCTTCAAGAAAAGATGGTCCAATTATCCTCGAAGACGTGATGCCACACCATACTGTTATTTTAGCTGAGTAAAGTGGACGTTCATAAATTTCTTTTGGATTTTATGAAGCCCAAAATCTTTATTTTTGCTTATTAACAAAACCATTGAGATGAAAATGTGTCTTATCAGTCATTATTAAATTCTTTACAAAGTTTTCATTTTCTGCAAGCTGCAGCAATCTATTCGCAAAATCAATCGCTTTTGGTAGTCCGTAGGATGGAGTTCTTGAGTTAATTGAATTTTATGTTGATGATACCTAAGATCTTTTACGAAAAAACGTTGCAGTGAGGTACGTGACATTCTCAGTTGAATTGAACGTTTCCTAATTGACGGCTAATTGGCCCAGGTCAGCAACACTCGTTGCAACAAGCTGAATTGAAGCACCAGTTCGTATGGTCCGTGGCCTGCTACAACGTTGTCTGTCTGCTGTTGTCCCAGTTTCTCTAAATTTCAATACTGGTTTTTTATGCACTTCTTCGAAGGACTTCTTTCAATACCATCGATATTCATGTAATTCCTCTGAACTGCAGTAACAGAACAATTACATCGGAAGTAAAGTTCCACTGTTTTTGCTCGTTGTTCCATTACGTAGCGATTCATTTTGAGGGGTGGATTTCATGAATTTTTTGGGCAATATGTTGTGATTATCGGTAGACTTGATAGACGGGTAGAAAACTTTGTAATCTCTTCATTCATTCTAAATGAAACAAATCTGTTTACCATTTGTAATTTTATCGATATGATAGTTTTAAAAAGGTACTTCGCTTATGGGCCACCGTGTTAGCAAGGTGGAGACATTGGCATGTCATTGAATAGGCGTAATTTTTGTTGTGAGCGAATTTGAGGGATTTTGGTTGGAAAACACTATATTAGATACAAATTTCACTATCCTTCACTTTGATTTACAGTAAAAATTCGACCCTATTCGAACTTCTATGTCAATTTTACAGCAAATATTAAAATTTTAGATGCACTGCGTCGTGAGGCTTGCTGAGCAGCCAATATGACAAACTGAATGTGCAATGAACTCTTCATTAGCAGCATGACAGATAGCGCTGATGAGAAAATGGGAATTTGAGCCTACTGTGGAGTTATAATGAGTATTTGATAGCGAAAAATCCAAATAAGCTACCTACTAGTGAGGATTTGTTGAAAGGATACAAGGAACATGATTTAATAAATTCTACAGCTCGTCAAATATTATTCGTACTTGAGAAAAGGCAGCATTCTAGTGTAGCTTGACAGTCACTGTGCTGTAGAAATGTACTTGCAGTTATGGAGTGAGCATGGTAATGAAAGTGATGGTTGGAATGCATATCACAAAGACACCCTTGTACAAATCATATATGCTTACAGTGAAGTTGTCTTAATCAGTCACCTTTCATGTGGCAAGGTTTGGTTTACTTCTCAGTAAAGCTAGTCAGTTTCAGTTCTCTGTTTAAAGCTCTTCCGTCGAACTGAGAAACTCAAAGCAGTTAATCAAAAGCACAACGTACTTGTTCATAAAATTTCTCTGAACATTTAGACCCAGTTTTTACATGCCTTCCAGGGATTCAATCGAAATTTATTTTTCAATATCCGCAACTTTGCCTTTATAAAATTATCGGCTGTTAAACGTTATCGAGAACGAAGCAGTTCACGTTGAAATAACGTTCTAATTTGCCAATACCGTATAATAAATAGTTTCTATGTATTTTATTTTGTTATTCATGTTAGCTGGCTGAGCAGCAAACACAGAGTTTCCGGTATCGTGTTATACTTGAAGGTTCATATTCATTAACAGCCTTTTAAATTTGAAGGCAGTTTCCTGTTTCATTAACGGCCTTCAAGTTGGTGCTGCCTGAGGTAACTTCTGGTAAGAAATGCATCTTTAGAGGCAGAAATCTGCCTTGCGACGCACGAAATTAGGCTGCATAACAAACAAAAGAAATTCTTGGCGGTGGAACTTCATTCATGTTTTCATGAGCGGTGTTGTATTCTGGAAAGATCTTCGTTTGAAAAGTTCTACTTGTATGTTGATATTTTTCTTTTAATATGTTCATTGCATACATAATATATTCCTTTGTTGCATTATACAATTAACACTGGATTGTAATTATAATTTCAGCCTTTAATAAGTTAATTTTTATTATGCTGTGATAGAATGCTTCAAAATAAAAAAATTTAAAAAACAATTGAAATAGAGTGGATGTACAGGAAAAATATTCGCATGAAGTTGCGCGTAGGCTTGCGTCACTCTTGGATCTTCTACACAAATTGTATAATGACTTAATACTGCAAGAATTTTTGAACAACTTTTCCGTATGCACAAATATTCTGTATACACAAATATTCCGTATGCACAAATAACACTGTTTAGTTTTCTATTGTTTTTCTAGTATTCTATCTATATGACTAAATATGTTACGAAAACAACTAAGGAAAACCTTTTCGCAGATTGCTTTAAGAACTCGGCCTATTTTATCTGCAAGTCACTGGAGTGTAAACTTGAGCTTCACTATCGCAACTCATTAACTTTCTCACTGTAACTTTTCAAACCATTAACATTTCTGAATTCCGCAAATATGAGATAATCCTTTGCATATTCATGAAGCCGAAACTTTCATCAGGAGTAAGCTGAACAAAATCCTCAAGAACGTACGACCTCAACTTGGGGTAAGGTTGTAAACCTTGGATTTTTGGGTCTGAATTATTAAACCTACGGAATACTTAAGTTCTTTAAGATTTTATTTTTCACTCGCTCTTTTTTACAGTCGCTTTTAGGTTTCAGGATACATTTTTATCCCACGTAAATACATATCAAAGAAAGGTGCATTAATGAACGCAATACTGGTACTACATTACTGGTAGCAGGGATCGAATGCGCTTCCAGCTGAACCTCTACCAAGCCTCAATTAACCATCGTGTACCTCCGATGTAAAAGGTTATGTTACTCAGAAGATACTTGGTATTGCTAGTCTAAAAATGACCCAAATCATTTCAATACGCTACACGCAAAAGGTAATAAAAGCGAGCAAACATTTGAATAAGCAATGTTTTACTCAGTGTACATTATGAATAAGTTATGATTCGAAAATATGTAAAACCGTTAAGTGAACATATCAACTATTCATCTGAAATTTTTATCTTTAAATGGGTTTGAAGCTCTTTGTGAAAGCATATTGTCTGGAAAATCATTGCGGTAGGTATAGGTCCGTCTCCTTTCATATAGTACTAACCAATGAAAAGGTACGCGAGATACCATTTCTTTAGACGACGGTAAAGATCAATATGACACATTTATATCAGTAAAGGATATACATGGCATGAAAAAAATAGAAAAAATAAGCTCGTTTTAGAATTATGGGTTGAAATGGTACATGGAACTAAAGTCGTCTGATATTCATCTGAAGACCAAAAAAATTGATTGATGGATGTATGAGAGGCGTACTACTTGGAAATGTTCGCCAAGGAGATTTACCTTAGAAGTATATGACCTAAAGATTTCCTGACGTAATATTCTGGCTTGCTTCATTTTCCCAACAATCATTCAGTCAATTTTGATTCAGTTAAATTCTAGTCAAGAGACTCATACTCATTTCAGAATTAAAGATATGGTACCTTTTATATGTATGTAGTTTTTCCATTTTGTAACGAACGACGTTAGTAGTAAAAATCAGTTAACATTATCTAGCAAAAAACGCAACGCATGTTCCTCATCGCAACGTGAAAGCGAGCAAGTGAAGCCAGGCTGGCTAGTTGTGTTGACCTACATCGTGTCACCCAGTGCTGCCATCACGCTTGTCATCACTCTGATAGCCCTTAGATATTCTATTTCCTCTCAAAACTTCCTCTTTCTTCACATGTAGAACATTTTACTTACAGCGTAGACATCCATTCACATGAAAGAGTACCAAATAAAACAGTTAATGAAACAAATGACCCCAGCAATAATAGCTGGCTAACGTGAAATCATAGGGAAAATTTGCTTTCTATCCTGGTCTTGACCGAACACAAAATTTATCGAAGCTTTTCCATCACTCATAAGCTTTAAGTGAACGATTGCTACATATTCATGAACTATTCAAGTGATGAAAGACATGATAGCCATTCCCTGTTTCTAAATACAGGTTGTGATGAAATTGTTATTGAGGCGTATTTCTTAAAAACTTAATATAAAAGTACAGGGTGTCCCAGAAGTAACTGACCCTTTTGATTTGCTAATAAACCGAAAACTATTAACGCTAGGATATTGAAACTTGTTTTATTCGAAAGAAAAACCTTTTTATGGCACAATAGGACACTTGGTATCCTATTTACGAACCAGCTTGACATATGATTTTTGCTTCATTGCAAACCCTTAATTTTCATCATGTCTCCATACAGCAAAGAAGAAAGAATAAGAATTTTGCAAATCTACACACGGACAATGTCAACAACAGAAGTGCAACGTGATTACAGAAATTATTTCAGAACAACAACCAGT
Organism: Trinorchestia longiramus; assembly: GCA_006783055.1. Lineage (NCBI taxonomy): Eukaryota > Metazoa > Arthropoda > Malacostraca > Amphipoda > Talitridae > Trinorchestia > Trinorchestia longiramus. The sequence goes on from VCRD01000226.1 coordinate 61,572, forward strand.
CCTTCGAAGAACACAGTTAAATCAGTGTACCGAAAATTTACGGACACTGGAAATGTTAATGACAAACAACGTTCTGGAAGATTAAAATCAACTCGAACTGAAGCTGTAACTGAGTGAGTTTCTGCAAGTGTTACAGATAATCCTAAAGCCTCCATCAGAAAACGTTCATTATCCATTTCCCGATCGACATTACACCGCATTCTTAAAAAAGACTTGAAGTCATATCCTTACAAAATTAAATTAACCCAACAGTTATTGCCTAATGATTATCACAGTCGTGTTAATTATTCCAAATCTTTTATTCGTTTGTGTGAGGATGTCTCTTTCATCGAAACCATTATCTTCTCTGACGAAGCTCACTTTCACTTGTCTGGCGATGTAAATAGACATAATTTTAGAATTTGGTGAGATGAAAATCCAAGAGAAATTCAAAAAAGGCCGCTGCATTCTCTTCGTGAAACGGTGTGGTGCGGGATAACTGCTTCCAATGAGATTGGCCCATACTTTTTTGAAAATAATGATGGCGCAACAGTAACAGTTAATGGTGAAAGATACCGAACTATGATTAGCGAATTTCTAATTCCTGAAATTAAAAGACATGGCCTACGCAATACTTGGTTTCAACAGGATGGAGCCACGGCCCATACAGCAAAAGAAACGATGACATTGTTAAATAAGTGCTTTCCAAATCATTTGATTTCACGATTTGGTAACATTCCTTGGCCCCCTCGTTCTCCAGATTCGACCCCATGCGATTTCTTCTTATGGGGCTACCTGAAGTCAAGGGTTTATGTAACAAATCCAACAAATCTGCAAGAACTTAAAAACAACATTTGTTCTGAAATAAGACAACTATCGCCTGACACACTAAGGAGCGTAATGGAAACTTTAAAGAAACGAACCCTAAGTTGTCAAAACAACCATGGCCATCATTTAAAAGACATTATATTCAAAACCTAGTTCTAATAAAGCATAAAAAGGTTTTTCTTTCGAATAAAACAAGTTTCAATCACCTAGCGTTAATAGTTTTCGTTCTATTATCAAATTAAAAGGGTCAGTTACTTCTGGGATACCCTGTATAAAGTTTCATATACGCAGAAGGGCCTGCTACTTATGGGAAGCCCTCTACCTCATCGAGTTTTATGCTTTGTTTGAGTAGCTTCATTTCACGAGACCATGACGAAATTTAAAAATTGATAGGAACCGATGAGTCGATAGAGATATTTCAAGTGACTGAGTGCCAAATGACACTCAACTGATCGTTTACACCGGAAAACTCCGTTGATGAGAAACAAGAGTCCTCAACAATGCACTTCAATTGCTTGATTAGGTTTCAAATTGAATTAAAGAGATCCGTCAATGCAATATTATGATATTGCGGTTACATGCAGCTCTAAATTCGTGTCGGTAAAATAATATTTCTGAGATTATGACAATTTTTTTTTGCGTGAGTATGAACATAATTGTCTAACAACCCTGCAAAAAATAGCTTAATATAACTATATTTTCTTACTTTATGCAAAACCAGATGTAGTGAACCATGTGCTTATAGCACGAGTGAACATCCTTTCAGAACTGGGCTCTGTTGTTCATCTACTTTTGCATGTGCGATGAAAAATTTCGATGTCCTACCTGTCTCCACTATACTCTACTAGCGTAGCAGCTTGGGAAAATAAAGGCAAGGAGGTGCCGTAGATTTTATTCGAAGTTACGGAATATGAACATCTTCCTTGAAGAACAAAGAGATTGTTTATGAAAAAGCTGTTGATCAGGATCATATAATTTAGGTAAACTGTACTAGGATGTGTGAAGGAATATTTGGAAGAGTTAAATTTGATCTGGTTAATTTAGGTAAATTTTAGTATTGCTGTTTAGCACACGAGCACATAAAAACGATATCTTTCAATTTCATCTGCTACTAACAACCTCACTCGAAGAAAATCATAAAACTATAACCATGAAGCCGCAAAACTTAGACGATAAAAAGGAAAAATATCATAAAAGGCATTAGAAATGAAAACTTCTTGTAAGAAAAGTTTCAAAGTTCAGTTTAATTACTCGCTCAATAAAGAGTGTTTGTATTTACTATCTAAAAAGGCAATTAAAAATGATAAATGCATTCAACTAATACAGATAACCAATAGTTCACCTGATCTCCTACTATTTTTCAGGTGCATGAACTATTCATATTTCCGGGAATACAGTTCATTTAACATACAAAAACTGCTCACTGGCATGAAAAGCAGAATTGATGCATAGATGTTATTATCAGGCCCCTGTAGGCATGCACAAACATTGCATGTTCAGAGGCTGTTTCATTAAAGTAAATTATGTTCTTTCTTGTAAATAACCTTTGCACCATAGTCCTAATGCAAGAAAGTTGCTAGTTCAGCGACCCTGGGTCGCTCCTAATCTGCATTCAACCAGCTTGAATTTCTATCATGTGCAAACCATTGGTCACCTTCCATTTGAGGCCATCCTGATGTTTGTGTTTTGATTTAACACATAATATTTTACTGTAGCATTGGTGGTATTATGAACCAATACTAACAGGATCTGTCGAGTTCGTATCGTTGGTCTACTGAAGGCTTAAGGTAAAACGTAGCATCGTAAATGTACATATTCTTTTAAGTGGCTTAGTACATATACACAGGGGATGCACTGTGTCTAACTTCATCGTCGGATTTAACCATAACTATGATCCGTAATCCGAATGTTGAACAAGATTTTTCGGAGGAATTATTGCAAAATAACTTTAGTATTTTAGGAAACTATACCATGCAGGATACTTGTACATTGAACAGTGAAGAATCAATATGAGTTTCCATGTATTTTCTAAAATTCCAGAGATCATACTCTTTTGAAGAAAGTCAAGGGGCAGTCATATCTTGGTTTAACTCTAACAATGTACTGTATATGTATAATAGAACTAGCCTGATATTATTACCAGCTACGGCGGTTTATAAGTATCGGTGAAAAGTGGTGGGGAGTTCCTTCTTCGTAAATGCATTTCTGTTTTCCGTTTATTGATCGGTATAACAAATTTTCATAAAGTTTAAATTCTTATATAATGCTTTAATTCAGAATACTAAGACTTGATAAACTACGATACGCGACTTGAGAGAGTATAATATGAAGTCTAAAAAATTCTGGAATAGAATGGTTGACATTCCCATTCAACTCTACGGTTTTTCTCATTTTGATGCTTATGAGATTTAATTATTTACTTCATTTTTAAACTACCAAAGTTGTGAAGGAAAATCTTGAAAACTTGAGAAACAATAAAGTTTGTTTTGCAAAGTCTACAATGTTTTGGCAGCAACTCACACCTCTCAAGCGCAGCAGCCTATGTGCGCATGCAGAAGATGTCACAGAAGATAATGTGTTGATGGTCAGGTGAGGACCACACACTGCTCTTTGCTCTTCTTGTCTACAATCTTCGTAAAAGTTCATGAATTAATGTTGCATATCTGAAGATATGAGAGAACACCTGATGATTTGATACCGAAGTTCTTATCGAGGTGAAAATTGAAATTTAATCATGATTTTCCGAATACCTGTGCGCACTACTCGAAATTGGTGAGCACCGTCCTGAGGACCTAACATTCCAGTCCAGCTTAGTAGAATTAAAATCTGAAAATCATGAATACTCCTGGCGAAGATCTCGAATTCCTCAATTTATTTGATGTTTATGTGCGATGGCTGGTCGTTATGGGCCAGAGAGCACTACAAATCACAGGCACGGAGCTCCTTACCACCTTAGTTCACTCCATATTGCCTCTGTGCCTCATAAACTTGCGATTACCCTGTACGTAAGATATACGATGTGCCTCTTGCTGCTGTACCTTCAATGCTAGGTATTCGTTGCCTCAATTTCTCTTCCGAATGACTTTTATGGTCCGTTCATTTTCGGGTGTTTAGTGGTGGTCAATTACTGAACGTTTTGTGCACTTCATTTCGTACCAGGAGTTTTCATCATGCATTTTTCACTGAGCGTTTTGTACTCTCTATTTACTAGGCAAATTTTTCGCTGTCTATTATCCACTGAGCATTTTGCAGTGTTTACTTTCTATTGAGCTTTTCGTATCGTCCTTTTTTGCACATAGGTTTTACTGAGCACGATTTAATGAGCGTATGCTGTTTGTTTCACTAATTAATTTCGCTACTTTTCTTCCATTCGGTTTTCTCCAATTTTTGAGTTTTCGTAATCTAATTTGTGCAATGGATTTGTCTTCCTTGACTTTGTTTTTTTCGATGCACATATTATTTTGCAATGTATGAATTCAAAAATACAAGTTAAAACAAAGACACATCTGATAAACGATCAATCATAATTTTAATTTTAATTTTTGCAGCTACTTATATTTTTCAATCGCTCAATTGATACTATAGTTATGGCATCAATTGAGGAATTCCTGGAGAATCTTTCACTTCAGATGAAAGAAACAACAACGTAAATTGGAACATATTGATAGCATACGTTCGGACTGCAAAAATTTGTTCATAAGTGTTGATTCAAGAAAAAAGTTAAACAAAATTAACTGAAGATAAAAATAAAAGACTATACATTTGTTTCTATAGCCTACAATTTTCATTCGTACATTCATTCTAACGTACATCGACACTCACTCACTCACACAAAATACTATATCAGTAGATTGAATCAATGCATAATTTTATGTTACTTTTGTATTTACTTTCTTTGTGTTCATGTGAATATTAAACAGACTAAAAATTCTGAGGTTCGTCTCAATTTTTTCTCAGCAAAAAGTTTAAAAATTGACTTGTTTAGATTGATGGTTCGTATTCTGATAATTTATCTAATTGCTGATTGAGATGGAAAGGTTATAGGCAGCCAGTCTAATGGGTTCATTCTTCTAATATACATTCAATCTTCATCGTTCACTAACACGGCGTTCTTACTGGTACAATTTTCAAACAAACCTTTTTTTCGGCTTATTGTCATTTTGATTAAAGAGCTTTAAAAATGTAAATGAAAATGTGCAAAGAAAAATGTGGGAAAAAGTTGTAATTTAATTTCTTTATAGAAAATAAATTTCCAATGCTAAGGGCTGTGAATTAGGTAGAATATAATTTTATTTCCTCTAAAAAAAGCTGCATAACGCTTCATTCCTGTTAAGCTGTGCATTTCCTGCAGAATTGCCATGCAACTTGCGCAAGGTGTCAGGCCTCTTGGTCATCAAGTTAAAAACTGAGAATTATTGCTTTATATTTCCTTGACGTGGATTAGGCAACACTTAGCTCAAAGAAATCAGAAGCTACAGAGCCAGAGTTTCCTATTTAAGGATTTCATCCATCACCTCCCAATGTGCATGCATCATACCCAATAAAATTTGTGCACGTCACTCAAGGGAATTTTCCGCTGGATCTTCAGACGAGCGAACGATGAGTGCTGGAGAGCGCTGGTATTTCAAACGAGAATTGCAATGCGTGTAAAAAGTCCAAGATTTACTGCACAGCTAGAAGCATCAAGCTAGACTCTATGTAGATCACGTCCGTGTGAGGTGGCCAAGAAAAAGATGCCTCGCCTGTACTGACGCAGGCGCTATTACTTCTAATTAAGATAAGGAGATATGGGTTCTGCAGTTATAGCTAATGAATACAAATTAAACAACTAACTCAAACTTACGCTTGGCAGGCTTGAATCAAACGGTCAGACAGAGCTGATTTAAAGACGGTGTTTACCCATTGAACAAACCTAGCGAGAAACTTGACACTGTACTACGCAGTCGAATTTTATCATCGTACTGAAGTAGCATTCCAATATACCTATAAAGTTTAGAACTGGGCATAAAATGAAAAACTACCATCATTGATCATAAATTGATTTACCTAGAACTAGCACTGAATAAATTACAAGATGCAAACTGACATAATTGCACACACATTTGGAAAAAAGTTGAAGTACATAAAATTCCTCATCGATATTTCGAAAGAATACATTTCATTGCTTACGAATATGGTCTGCACATATACGTCGTTATGCACCAAAACAAAAACTGTTCGACCTGCAGAGAACTAATTAATTTATTAATTAAATTTGCACAGTTCAATTGGTGCAATTGACCTTAATTACATAATTGTCATTTAGAAATATCAAAAAACACAAATTATAGAAAAATCGTATGTTTCAAAAATACAGTTTGATGGTGGTACGTACGAGAGAGAAAATCTAAAGGCAAAAGAAATAGGAAACCTTCCAATTTGTCAGTATATGTATTACTTGCTACAGTGAAACATAAAATTTTAGTGTAACAAAAGAAACATCCATTCAACTCTTCCTTTCTTTCTTTGTTTAGAAAGTGAAACATCCATTCAAATTTTCACCAAATCCTTGTGATGTGAAAACATGTTGACAACTTATATTGTATTGAAATGGCAGATAACTTTGATTTGTGCACCGTTGTGGTGGAAAATTTCTATATTTCAGTGAAGTAAACGGTAAAAACACTGGCATTTCTTTAGTAACTAAAAATTAAACTCACCAATGGGTTCGTAAATAGTAAACTAATTGGTAACCAAATTTTGGCAGCTGATTCGTAATTTTTGAAGATGTACGTTATACTGGCTTGTGTCTTAAGCTTCTATAAGATGATAAAAGCCTGGACTGTAGTTAAGAATGTTTTATTTATGTACTAAATGCTTGCGCGACTCGTTTGATACACAGGAACACGACCATCCCATGAATGTGTGCACAGGCATTATAGCTGAAATATTTTTTCTGTCGACTTTTTGGAAGAAGGTTGTCAAGTATTTTGTAGCTAGAGTTCACAATTTAGTACTATAAGTAAGGGCTTCTGGAGTAATGAAGCGTTCAAGGAACCAAAATGCACGAAACGGTAGAATTACTTCAGATTCGCTGAAAAAAAGTTTAAAAAAATTTGGACGACTCTAAAAAACTGATCTAGAGATCGAAATTTGTTTTGCTGTCTATTTCTTCTAATGAAAACGTGGAATATGAACATTAGATGAAAACTATTTCACTCAAGTTAACGAAGAGTATCGAAATTTTAAATTAACAACATCGATTTTAACTCAAGAATTAGAATGCTGAATTAGATTCCTTACTACTATCCATCCAAAGGAGTTGTTCGTCCGGTACGATTTCACATCTAAATTCTATCATGAGCACTACCTATAAACGAGCAATAAGAAAATAAACTAATAATATAGAATCTGAGAATATCCCTGAAGAAATACATAACAGTTCTAATAACTTTCTTGAGAATTGTCTGGGCTGATTATTCATGTACATATGTATATATACTCATATATCATATATATATATATATATATGTATATATATATATATATATATGTATATATAGATATATGCATACTTATAATGTACATTATACAAAATAATTCTGTGTATAATGCAGCATTATTGTACGAGTATGTAATATGTTATACAGGGTACACCTCAAGTAAGATACATACAGAGTAGGGCAAAATAATACATCGCGTTGATTAAATCGCCAAATTGCATATTTATAGATCACGTACAATTACGAAAATTGGACTATATATATATATATATATATATATATATATATATATATATATATATATATATATATATATATATATATATATATATATATATATATATATATATATATATATATATATATATATATATATATATATATATATATATATATATATATGTATTTATATATATATAAACAATAGTATAAAAAGGTCAATAATGTATCTAAAACCCACAAATATTTAACAGAAAAAATATATAAGAACATGTATAACAAACATGTGAACAAAAGCTTACAACACATTTCAAGATATACATATGTACATTAATCCTTCGTTGCATAGCCTTTATTATTAATTATGGCTTCGAAACGTTTATAGTAGTTCACTACCAGCCTTTTACAAGTTTCGGGCGTAATCTCATTCCATTCTTCAATACAAATTTCTTTGAGTTCAATGATGTTATTGGGACCTCTCTTCTGAATCTTCAATTTTAATTCCCCGCACAAGTTTTCAATCGGATTCATGTCCGGGGATTGACTTGGCCATTCTGAAATTTTTATCTTCTTCATCCTCAACCACTCCTTGGTTTCGTTTGCAGTATGCTTTGGATCGTTGTCTTGTTGGAATTTCCATCCACGTTTCAATTTTAACAAACGAGCTGAAGGTAGGAGTTGTTCTTCCAATATTTCACAATATTTCCTGCCATTCATGGTTCCTTCAATGATCCCTCGATGATATTTAGTTTATCTATCCCTGATGAGCAGAAAACATCCCCACACCATGATTGAGCCACCCCCAAATTCAACAATGGGTATGGTGCACTTTGTTTTATACTTTTCGTTTTGTAGCCTCCAAACATGGTTTGTGCTGTTTCTCCCAAATAGTTCGATTGTGGTTTCATCTGACTACAGTACTGAGTTCCAAAACGATTCTGGCTTGTTCAAATGGTCGTTGGCATACTTCAGCCTGGCCTTGAAAAGACGTTTCTGGAGTAGAGGTGTCTTACGAGGGGTGCGGGAGCGAAGACCTTCACGGCGTAGTGCCCTGCTGATCATGTGTTTGCTGGCTTCTATCCCAGATGCCTTGAGATCATCTTTCAATTCTCCACAAGTAGTTTGAGGTCTCTGCACTACTGTGCGGACTAATTTTTGAGCAGCACGGTCGTTAATCTTCAGTGGACGCCCAGTTCGAGGCTTGCTAAGAGTCGTATTCCGGTATTTCCACTTATGTATTATGGTTCCAACCGAGACTATAGGAACACACAGTTGTGCAATTATCTTCCAATGTCCCAAACCTTCATTATGGAGCTCCACAATACGCTCACGAAGATCTTGGCTGATGTCCTTATTCTTACCCATGCTTACGACTTTTCAGATTGAGAACTACAGTACCAATGACACGTTATTGGAGATGAATGCTGACGAAAGTTCGGTTGTCAAATAGTAGAATGTATTAGAACATTCTGGAATAATCCTACAATAATTTTCATGCATAATATCGAGAAAAAAGTCGGGTATTGTAAACTTTTGTTCACGAATTTATAATACATGTTCCTATATATTTTTCTATTAAATATTTTGTGCGTTTTAGATATATTATTAACCTTTTTATACTATTGTTTATATAGAGTCCAATTTTTGTAATTGTGCCTGGTTTATAAATGTACAATCTGGCGATTTAATTAACGTGTTGCATTATTTTGCCCCCACTGTACCTCGACGGATAGCAGATTGTCGACAGCATGGCTACGCCAGCAGCCCTATATGCTAAAAAAATATACCAATGTGTTTGAAATTTTATATGTTATATAAATTCTACGTATAACATATTTTACTTTAGCCGTGGTTATGGGTCAGCTACAACTGTTCTACTTCTGCAGGAGTTTCCAAGTAATCATTTGCATTGTAGTCTTTTACTGTGAATAATTGCATTCATTACTCAGGTCTATTGAAGAACAATGGTTCAGTTAAACGCGTTCTCTTGTGCCGTAAGTTTATCTCAGATGCTTGAGTTTAAATCATTTGCTTTAAAAACTGAATGTAATTTTCTTGCCTGTATTTGAAATTGAGTTAATGGTGCTATTTGTTCAAGCGTTCATAATGCATATTCTCAAGATCAGGTGCAGTGAAAACAGCATGTATACACTGGCAAACAGTAATACTATTAATATATACGAGGCAATAATAATGAAAATTATAATATACAATGATAATGACTATAAAAATAATAAAAGTCGCTTTAAAATAAAACAGAAGTCAAACTTACACTATATCGCAGATAAAAAATAAACAAGCATACATATTATCTTTTAGACATTGAAGGAATTTTCTTTCATTCATGTACACACCCACAGTCACATACATGCACCACACAAGCATGCACTGACATGTAGACGCGCACACAAACAAAACTATGCATGTCAGTAGGTTAGAGAAGTCAACAATTATTGACTCGTCACCTAACCTAGATAGTGCTATATAATTCAATAGCACTGTCGTCCTTAACCTGAAAGACAAGTTCTGTAAAAATACGTACGTATTTCTGCCAAAATTTACCTTTTATTAGGATAAAAGTTTAATGAGGAAATTAAGGAATTTAAAAAAATATTTTTTCCCATTTTACCCCAAGCATTTTTTTTAGCTCAGAAAACGCTTCCGTTGCTGATCTGTTTCATGTTTTTACGTCATGGGGAACGAACGCCTGGAGAAATAGAAGCCAAAATGTCCAGCAAAAATAATTCAATTTTTCAATTTAACAATTGTTTGCTACATATTTAATTAGATATTGTATATGTATATTAGATGTCTGAGGGAAGGTGCCTCTGTTCAGATCAGTTGCTGAAACTAATACTGAAACAGAGCAGAATTATTTCATTTGCGATTCATTGTGTCGATTTTAATTAAAATTGATGGAGTCTGAAGTGAATTATTTTAGCTGCACCATAGCTAGAAACATGTGCCGTATTTAGTCTTTATTAAAAAAATCCTAAGTTGTTCAACAAAAAAAATATTCAGAGTTGGAAAGGAAAAGTTTCAAATTCTTTTTGCAATAAAATCAAAGAACACCATTCACATTCCTGTAATCATTAGGTGAAGTTCTCAAAACTGATGAAAACAAAAGGGGTTTCGAATTTGTTCTATCTCAAGATGTTTTACATTGTAGTCATGTTATCGAAACAAAAGCTAATGCATCATCCTGTATCTAGTAAACCATTTTTTCGAATGAAGATTGGGCACAAATTTCAGTAACAAATTTGAATTCAGTAAACTTGAATATAGCTTTAAGCACGCGTGAGTATTGCATGCACACACAGTTGTGCACAGTGTCAATATTCATAGTATATTTTATGCATTTTTTCTTCGTGGATCACATAAGGATTAAAGCATTGTAACGCAAGATTGTTGTTTGACTAAAATGATGAGGATGGTCTATGCTTTCAAATGCTTCATGGCTCTTAAAAATGACCCCAAAAGAACAAGTTAATGCAAATAGACCTAATTACCTTTTATAAGGCGTAATATTTTGTACAACTTTTCAATATTTCGGTGATTTTCCAATTTTGAGCTGTCCACGTCATGAGTACATGGTTGCAAAACTTGGCAGAACAAATTTCAAGACAGCGACTGTTTTCTCTGTTTCAATTATCGAATACAAACATCGAATCTGAGTATCCTGAGAAACTGTAATAGTCACTCACCTGTGCGTGATGATGTCACAAATTAACCTGGCTGCCTTATCTGGGCAGTTCTGTGGCCAGATTGAAGTCTTGAGGGATAATTAAACGAGTTCGAAGGGAAATCTATTCTAACAGGAGTGCTCCCGTTTGAAAAACGGGAAGAAAAGCCACTGAGCACTTTTCCATAGACAAAGCACAATTAACATACACTTACTTATGCATACCGTACTTAATATTCGGCACACATTTTAAGTTCTATGAACAGCAGCAAATAAAAATTTCTCACGTTAAAATATCTCTCATATCATTAACTCGTAAAGTATTGAAAATTTCATAGAAATGATATGTTATCGTATTCTTATTCGCCATAAATTATTTTATCATACAACATCGCTGTAACTGCCGAGGGAGACAAAACGTCGGTATATTTGAGCTTTTTACACTGCAGAAAAAAATTAAATAAGAACAAAAAGTAAGTTGTTCATGTCCTAGCTTCTAGTAAACTTCTTAATATGAGCCCTAAATTTGTTATAAATTGTTGTGAGTGACCACCAAGTAAACTCTAGAGGTTTCTATTGCTGTATCCTAATCGTTCAATAAAAAATGGGCAGAAATTCCAGCATGTTAATTACAGTTTTCATTGAAAATAAAAAGTAAATTTCAAGATTTTGCATTTACTTTTCCAATTGACGCATAGGAATTTACTCAAATTGTATCTAAAAGCCATGAATTAATCTCGTGAGTTAAAAAAACCTTTAAAAATGTCTCATAGTTATTATGTATATTTATAGAGTTGAGCAAACGAACATTTACTATTTTTGTAAATAATGCAAGTTTTCACCCATAAATTACTTAATATTTTCTGATTCAACAGTTCTGATGGTTAAACAATAACAAAACGATAGTACAATAAACTCGCACAAACTTCGCATGCCAAGCTCTGGAACAGCTTTCTGTTCTTCGCATGTAGAACACGGCCAATTAAGATACAATTGCCGAGCTTATTCTTGGTTTAAGTTTTTCAAATGTTTCCTGTTTCATTTACTTGCTGGGGCATGACGAGGAATACCGGAGACAAACTGATGATTCATCAAAGCCGACCAAAGCCATTATTTTTTGAGCCATAAGTTCGGCCAAACTTTTCCAGTCAGAAAAAACTTCTGGTCAAAGAACCGAGTTGCTGGGAGGAAGTAGTGACTTTTATTTCAAAGAATTTTTTTAGCTCTAACGACCGGTACTTGAGACAATTCTTTAACGTTTTCTGCTTGTTATCTATCCTTCGAGCCGTCGATAGGAGCCTCCTATGTAAATGAAACTGACTAGTTTCAATTAAGCTAAAGCCTGGAGTATCATTCATTTGATATTGATGATTGTGTGAATGTGATTTCTCAAATAAATAAAACTTTCCTTCCATCTGAAACATTTTTTGGCATGATGATAAATACATTTTCGGAAATTCATCATTTTAATAGCAAAAACAACATATCTGTCTCCTGGAAAAAAATAAATTCGAAACAAAAACTTAAACAAAAGCTTGCATTATTGCATAATCTCACAATGTCTTGCAATACATCAATGAACCTAATGACTAGGAAATAAATTGTTAATCAGTGACCATGCTAAGATGAGTACAATGGCCATACACGAACTCAAAATTTTGTTTGCGTTTATTTTAATTTCTAACTGATAATTACGGAAGGAATGCAACAATAAGAAAAGTATAAAAGTAGGAACAATTATCATTGATACTGCCGCTTGGGTATCATCATCGTACGCAATTTATTAGCAAACATGTTTCTTAATGTTTGAAAGTTCAGAATCTTATCCGACAGAAGCTGTTAAATTGCACAGGTATGTATACATTTATCTTACAGTATTAACACAAAGACTCAGACTTCAAACTTGGGGACTTGAAAACAGTAGAGGATTCAGATTCATTCTGTGGGCGATCTGTGTGAGTCAGGGGGACTCAAGGGCAGCCAAGAGAGGATGAAGGATTCAGGACTCCTGTAGCATAATTTTGCAGGATTTTGCTATTTTAATGAATTTTAATTTACAAATTTGATCGGATTTCAATTATTGGGTTTAAAAAATAACAGTCACTAAATTTAATAAGACTGCAGTCATCCGACAACAGTTAAGAAATTTACGAGGACTAGGGTTCGGCTTACCTCTTTCTTTAGAGTTGCATTTGCCTAATTTCAGAGGACTCCAACTATTTAACTATAAAAGAACCGTGTTCCCTAATTTCATGGCACTTCAGTTACATAATTTTGGAGGCTTCTTTTCACTTATTCTTCAATGCTTCCAGTTATGTTTTAAATTCTGACGTACACTTTAATATAAGTTCCAGGGCCGTTATTTTTGTTCATCTCGCACCTGATCTAAATTTAATAATAAGTAACAGACACGACACGGATGGTAGGTTGTGCATGAATTTCCAATCCCATGAATGGGATTCCTCAGATATTCGTTCATCAAGTCTCTTGACTTTCCAGACTGACTCACACGGACTGCGCTCGAAAGAATATCACGTGATTGTAAGTGAAATGAGAAGAATTCTTGAATACAATTTACAAGGAATAGGGACTATTTATTTGCGTATCTTTTAAACAACGCCCTATTTTCATTTAAACGGTGATTTCAAACAGCTGGAGAGCATGACCATCGTCATTTTCAGTTTGCTATGGATGTTTCGGCGATTTAGAAAACTATTTGTATCAATGGCTTGGAGCATAGTAATGCTAGTGGGAGTAATGTATTGGAACAAAATCAGTACGCAATACCTCACAGTACACATAAGACATACAATTCGTTAGAAATACACACATTTACAACGATCAAAATTTTATACACATATTCATAGTTATTTATATTATATCACTCGTCCGATTTTGCATTCATGGACTCTACATCTGGCCTCTTAAGACTTATCAGTGAGACGATTATAAACTTGTCACTGGTATGGATGTAACTAGTTTACAGCTCAAACAAATATATTATAGATTCTAAACAGGATAAATGGGCGTTGAATGATGACGAAATCGCACATATTGGAATGTCTCATCGTTTATGTAAATTTCATTTTCATTCATAACACACACACATGAAATCTGAAATAATATAAATAGATTTCATATGCACTTATTCTTATATGAACAAAATTTGTACAAGCGATTTCCATCATTCACTTCACAAAGGGTTACTCATCTTCTGACTAATTTAATGCCATTTCCCCGGCCTGTATCTTTGGTTTTTCCTACCGCAAAGTATTCTTTTGAAAGCCTCTCTGAATTCTGGACTAAATATGGTGTAAATAATCGGGTTAAGCGTCGAATTGAAGTACCCAAGCCACAGGAAAAAAGAAAACATGACGTCTGACATCCAACACGAAGGACAGACGGGCATCAAAAGAGCTATTGCGAAGAAGGGCAGCCAGCATACAACAAAAGCTCCCGTTATAATCGCCAAAGTTTTTGCAGCTTTCTTTTCTCTCTTGGCGTCCAGGGATTCTTTTTTACTCTTCTTGTTGTGGGAAGAGGGAACTGAGTCATTTTCTTTGGTTAACGAGATATTAGAGGCATGTTTGGTGGGAGGCTCAAGATCCTTAGCAACGTGAGCATCACTCTTACTCGATACTTCAACTTCTTGCGATGAAGACGCCGACGGAATGAGACTGGAAGACTCTTTATTATTACGAAATTTGCAAGGTAATTGACAATCGGAGCCCACTGATGAAGTTATCGGACGAGCTATGCCATCGCCGAGCTTCAATTTATCTGCTGCTGATCGTACCATCTCCTCTGAAGAAATGGCCGCTGGTTCAATAGCTAAAACAGGGTTGGTACCGCAGGAATCTTCTGTTGTGAAATAAGAGGAACATATTTCAGTTTCGTTTAAGGCTTTTCTCGTATATGTAGGGGAAAGATTATCGTAAGACGTTGATAATGGGAAATCATATACTGAATCTGTGTTGGTAGATTCATTTTTAAAAAGGGATCTTGTGCTTGTGTTTGTTGATTCGTGTTTGTAAAGAGCAGTGTGCTCTTTCTGAAAACTCTTTGGCTGATATACAGTTTCTAAATATTGGGCATTCACGTCATCGGTGATGACAGCTGCATCCACTTGCTGGCAGATGTTGGTTTGGGTTCTTGGGGTTGAAGCTGAAGATAAAAATTCTTGGTTATTCAGCAATGCCCTGCACTGCAAATCAACTTCCTGAGCTGAAGACAGTTCCAAGTTCCCATCTAAACTGAATCTGTCTCTAACGCCCATAGTACCTATAGCATATGGACCCATACTGCCAGTCTTGACAAATCGAAGCCTATCATCTCTCTCTCTAGGGTTATTGAGCGTGGGATTCTCCCGAGTTTGCATAAGTGACATGCAGTGCATGATTTCTGATGGATCTCGGACAGATCCGTAAGGTCCCATGACTGCTACAGAGTTACGATGGCCTCGCAAAAACATGGGGGTGTGCTGGATGATGACCTGGTTGCCTGAAATGAAAGCCAGTCCTGCAGGTTGAGGCATGTCTGCGAGATCGTCGTCTTTGAGCTCGACATCATCGTCAAATGTCTCCAGATATTCTCGAGAACAGCACTCGGCAGACTCGACCTGGGTCGACAGATCATAAGTTTGAGGTACTTCGATTTTCTGCTGAGAAACTCCATTGGATCGGGAGGTTGTAGCCTCAACTTTTTTCTCATTTGACTGAAAAAAACAATACATTCAAAAGCATCAAAAAAAGGTTAGGGTAACGTTTCATGTATGTATAACCACAAGCAGCTGCTATTTCAAAACTGTTGATCGTCTGCTGATAAGGTTTTCAAAGATTGGTTTTATAGCTATACTGAATGACTCTACATACATTCTAAAACAATTTGTTTCAACTTATTTCATTTCCTATTGGAAAATCAATTTAACTGTGTGCAATGTATTTAATCACAGCTACCCTTCTGAATCTGTTACAGGCTATGTGAAGACATCAAGAGCTGATCAAAAGATTTTTGAAGTCTAAAGAAAGCAGTACGTTCATTTCACGTAAATAGGAAGAAAAGAATTCATGAAACGTTGCTAACTTAATGGCAAGCTTTCTCTCATTTAAACACGAAGCACAGCCATACCTTTGATCTGAAGCTGAGCCTTTTAGCAGCTTTGCTCTTGCCAGGACGCTTGTGTAATCTCTTCCTAGCAGTTTGGAAGATTCTCCAATATAGGATGAGGATGACAGTGAGAGGCACGTAGAATGTAGCCAGAGTTGCGAAGATCTGGTAGCCCAAATCTTGCGAGACGAGACATTTCTTCTGCTCGTTTACACGTAACAGATAATCCTTGTCTTTCCAACCAAAAAACGGAGCCATAGACACAATGACAGCCGTCATCCACACGAACAAGATCATGGTGCCGATACGCTTGCCATTGCGCCGGGTCTGGATGTAGTCTACGTGCGTGATAGCCCAGTATCTGTAAACGATAAATTCAGAGAGTGAACGCTTGGTAAAATAAGTATTGTTTTTAACCTGTCTTTATGACCTCAAAATATGAATCAAAATCAAAAAATGTTTGTTCAAGAATTAGGGAGCGCCAAATGCCCTGAGATTTTAAAATTCGGTTGGATAATAAAACCAGGCAGGGAACATGGAGTTTAACATTTACGAGCTGCCGGAATTCACGAGGGCACTAAACCGACTCCAACTGCATGGCTTACGAGCTCGTTCCTGGGTAATTTTTTTCGAGAGTTAGAATAAATTTCGTACACCGAATTTATTAGAAAAATATCCCCTCAGACTTTCAGTGCGTAACAATTAAAATGAGAATTAAGACTTAGTCTAGAAACAAGGTATCAGAACTAACTGGTTCAAATATGTTGTATGAAGTCTTTACGAGTGCCATTTTATTCAAGAATTTAATATCTTGCTACATACATCGTGCGCAATACGAACACTTTCCGAACGTTTCTAGCGGTAATTACAATGCTCGTGATTCAGGTATTTATTAAAGCGGAATGTCACTCATGTCATGGTACTCTGAACATCGTTAGCTGCATCATAAGACATACTTCATTCCCTTATTGAAATCGTGCAATAAAAAGGTTTCGTTTTCGCGCATGATATTCACACTCACCTGTCGAGCGCTATAGCAACAAGGTGCAGTATGGAGGCGGTGCAGCACAGCACATCACTGGAGGTCCACATGTCACAGAGTTCAGGCCCCAGTACCCACTCGCGACTTATCTGCCAATTAATAGTTATTTTTCGCTTGAAATCAGTGCAAATTCCAAGTGAATATGAGGTAGGAAAGAAATAAGTCATTCAAATTGAAAACCCTCGAGAGTTAAACTTCGGTTTTTCTGTCAGTGTCGAGTTTTAATGAAGGTTGAACTTGCAGCTTTTGATTTCCGTAAATTTTTGTAGCTTACGTCATAATTGATGGATGGATCCAACACAATGTTAGATTAAGTAGCTCAACAATAACAAACTTGCTCTGTAACAGCGTTTTATTTTTTTCATTCATAGCATAAATCGATTCAAAGAAAATATTCAATGTAAGTTTATTCCTGGTATGCTCCAGTTCTGAAGTTATATTTATCATCATTATCTAAGTGGTACACAAAATCACATTCCCATCAGTGAGGTGCACATAAAATTATTATATGCACTGTAAAAGATGAGGAATCAACGTGATTAGCTGTATGGCTTGTTTTGAATTATTATGCGTTTTTTTCGTAAGTTTAACACGACAAAAAGTAATTTTTAACTGATATGAATCACCAGTCAAAAAACTGCGAACCATTTATACCATGCCGAGTTTTCTGACTGCTTCACTAGCGATTGATTTCCAAAACATTCTCTTCACGATCATTTATACGTGCGCAAAAAAGAAGACCTCATGTCCTACACCAAGCAGATGTATTTGATGGGCAGATTTATCTACATTGTATTGTGGATACCACAATAAAAATTCAAACCCCAATTTTTTAGTTGTGCCAGTTTGTTTTCGGGTCCCGTAACGCTGGGAGACCCTGAACATAGATTTAACCAATTAAAAATACTACTCTACTATCAAAATTGTAGAAAAGTTAACACTACTCATTTCCCTACACGCTCATTATAGATTCACAAAATTATGCGTTATTAAGATCAAGGTTTCTTCAAATGAAGCCAATGAATATAACGCAGGAGGTGGGAAATAAGTTTCATACTCGAATTTCACTTTTCCAGATCTTGTGTCCCTACAATTAGGGAAGTAACAGCATTCAGAAGTCAATTCTAAATTCAAGCTATGGAGCAGGAAGATATAAAGAACTAATGTATTCCAAACTACGCCAAAGAACATAATTTTACCATCAGGTTATAAATTTAGAAGAGGCAAATGTTCTTCGACTACTTAAAACTTGAGTGACAGATCATCACAGTTGGTAGTTGTCTGGTTAGTTTGTTCCTGTGATCTATTTTGAGTTAGTGTTGTAAGACCGTCAGAGACAACAGAATATATGTAAGACCGACAGAGGTTACATATATACTTAAAACTAGACTGGATTTTGATACACTGTATAATAATACACAGTTTGTTGCTTGCTTGCTTGCTTGGTCCGTCTCTTCGTCACGCTCGTAAAGATTTAGATAGGAGTAAATTCGGTAAGGTATACATGTATTTAGATAGGACATTTTTCAATACAGAAACTCCTTCACAAAGCCTGCGTCTACTGTCGAATCAAAGGAGAAATTCAGTAAGAAACACGTGATTTTTTTACGTATGGGTCTACTAGTTCATGCAGTATCACTCACCGTGCATTAATTAATTATCACACGTTTTTTTCGGAAACTATAAAAAATTTACTTAGTCAAGGAAATCATGAATTGTCGTTACTTAAATTTGCAGTAAAACGAAAAAAAGTGAGTCAAAATTATGTAAATGTTTGACCAACTTTTGTACAAAATTAAAAAATCATTGTGATCTCAATAGAATATATTTCACTATCTACTCATTGAATACACTATCTCTCTCTCTACCTCTATCTCTCTATATGTGTGTGCCTATTCCATCAATTCCTATTTATTACTGAAGAAAAATTGTTGAATTGAAATCAGAACGGGTAGGCATGTATTAAAACCATTGTACTGTGGATACTAAAGGCGTCGGATTACTTTAAGCACTCCGTTTTTTCCGTTATTAGTTTTTTCTCCTGCAAGGTTATGTTGTCCGTAGATAAGGTACAGAATGGAAGTTCTGTATATATTCATGAAAAATATTCAGATTCTGATAGTACCACGGGTAGAACTGAAAATTGTATTTTATTTCACTGAGCCTTAATTTTAGCACTTTTAAACCAAGGAATTTCAACAGGTATTATCTGGGCCATATGATTGATAGATAAGACACAGAATAGAAGTTCTGTACATATTAATGAAAAATATTCCTTCAAAACACAATAATTCGTCGTAAATTTTTGATACATTCATCTCTATATTAATTTTAAATTAGTCAAATCTAAATCTTGGAATTTCCTCAGGAACTGTTTTGGTAACAATATTTATGAAAGGGACAAACTATTTAAAATAAAATTAATGAGGGAGTAGAAGGAAGGAAACAAAATTGAAAGTACTAATGTTCAGAATATCCACACCAGATGGAAAATATTTTCACTGCCGTTTTTCTAAAACAAACTAAAGTGATGATTGGCATAATCAGTACAAAAAAATACGTTCCCATCGACTTTTTTATTTTCTAACGTTCTTATATGTGTTTGCATACAATTAATTAGGCTGAGCCCAGCCATACCAGGAACAATATTTATTTATTGGTAGTATTAGTAATGAGATTCATTGGATTACACAGAACTAACATGACGGAACTGCTTTCTGTGCTGGTGAACTGTGACGTTCGATCAGTCTTTTTAGGATAAAAACGATAATGTGCTCCCAAGGGAATGTAGGTTTTCCGTATACCATCAAATTAATCATCGGGAAGAGGTCTCTTATGAGTTCAAGCTACCTTGTCAGACACATATATGCGCATACAACAATAAAGAAAATTCAATTATACTAACCAGTGGAAAAACAGCCGATTGCTGATAGTTATAATGTGTCAAGAATTGTGCTAATTGATAGGACTACTTAAAGCCCTACGTGCAGCTTTAGTTTTTTATCATACCAGTGTATATGCCTGTTAAAAAAATGGGTTTTAATATCGTGCATTTGAAGGAAGATAGCAGTAAATTCTCAGACCTAATCAGGAAGTGTACGGATTTCTACATATATAAGTACATATCTCTTTCTACATATAAGTACATATCTTCATAAATACTTGAAAGTCTACGGATTTAGCTACCAGTATTTAATGGAGACTCCCATTGTAGTAACATAGGAGAAATTACTCAAAAAAATATAAATTTATTTATTTAAGGAGACATCAGGCGTCTTATAATATAGTGTTGATTGATGTTGATTTTTTCAGCTTGTGTATATATGTAAAGGAAATATTTACCCTAAAGTGAGTAAACACTGATTTAGATCTACTAGTGAGGACAAGCGAAGTGTTAAAACATCAGCTCTTCTAAAGTCTTTTCTTAATTTTCACAGGAATTTAGCTTTGGAGACAATGGCCATTCAATAATATAGGAGAATAATTTCTTATGTTTTCTGAACTTGTCCATCCCAGCTTAGGCAGTACAGACACGAACGTTTTCTCCATGAAATACACAGTTCTGTGTGGAGAATTAAAATCAATACAAGGGTTTTATTGATATCTTTGGTCTTTGAACATTCATGAGAAGCAAGATGTATACAGCATCATGTTTCAAACCGTTATTCTTATAGTCACATTGTCACAAAGTAAAGGGCTGTAAAATAAGAAAATAGCGTTGCCGCACGCTGTATGTGTGTTTAAACTTTACTCTGTCATCACTTTCATTTCTAGTCCTTGAGGCTTTTTGTAAATTTTAACAGTTTATTTCAATTACCTCGACTGACTAGTGTCTCTCTGGTGACAATACAACTGCTTAGGTCCATTTTCTTCAGTTCTTAAAGTATTGTACGGAGAGGAAATCTTTCAGTGACCTGCGTAGGATGTAATGGACAGTTCATGAACTCATTTTCAGCAGTTAGATTTCGCTAAAAGTTTCCGAGTCACGTACACGGAAGAACTTTCATGTGCTGCTCTATTGACTGAAGAAGACTTCATGTGTTTGTTTCTATTAAGATGTTGTTCTTCGCACAGCCTGGTCCCTACCAGAATCTCGTTTAATATTCTCCTCCAAGCTGCTTAGGTAATGCATTACTGGTTCGGTGTACAACCACACTAATTAATATGCCTAAATGCACCAGATACTCTATTCACGCATGTTTTTAAATAGGTTAGGTGCCGGCGTAGCAGAAACTATTATTAAGAACAGGTTACTTGAAGTTGCTAGCCATAAATGAGTTTCTGTACATTCTCACTCCTTAGGTTTTACGGACAAATTAGAGTTCAAATTTTAACTTTAACACGTGTGCTGCCGACTGTGAATTACCTCATAGCCAAATTGGAAACATTTGATTGTATTATTTATTACAAATTGAGGATATTTGGCTTCTGTAACAATTTCCGTAGTTCAATATTTCATGCTTCTGATTAAAGAAATAAAATAAAACACCGTTGGTTTACAGAAGCAGAATGTGTCAATCGTTATTGGCTGTAAACGTGTTAAAGTTGTGTTCAGTCTCATGGCTGAATTGATGAACTAAAAATGATAATTTAAAGAGAGTAGAGTCATGAAGCTATTCGAACGAAAATGATTCCTTAACTCCGTTATCGTAGCTACGAAAGGCGTTCTTTAGCAGCTTGAATTCCTCTCCATAAAACGAAGAAAACTTCGTGGATAACTCATTGAGAGTTATAAATATCAACTGCCTTAATGATGTTAGCCTGGAATGTTTTTTGGACAGAGATGATGACGTACAAACTAGAAATAACAGCCAAAAACTAATAATAAGAATCTTCAAGACATTCCAAGCTCTGAACTTTTTCCCAATTTAAATTGCCAAAACTTGGAAACAGCTACCAGAAAACAACGCTTTTGCTGGCGCTGTGAACACATTGAAAATTCATCTCGATAAATATTGGATGAGCAAACTCCAGTATTGAACCATGCTGATTCTACTTCCCTAATTCTTGGGACCTGTGTATGATTGTGGCACATGTGTGTGACTGAAATCCCTAAGTGTGAGTACAATGCGCGTACGTGACTGAAATAACTTGTTTGATTGAGGTGTATGTGCGTGACGAATGCCTTTACTTTAGATGGTATGGGACTTGAGTAGCAGCCCAAGAATAAGCTAAACGGCTCGATCCTATTGCTTTACTCTATTTTATTATACACGGCAAAAAAGCTGATTTCAGAAGCTGAATGATCCTAGTATTAGCAGAGGATTTTTTATTTTCTTTGCTTTATGCACCAATAGATGAATTTGATGCACCCAATGCCTAATCGAATGTGACCATGCATCATAGCATCATGTTATGGTGTCACCATTAGACAAGCCGTCATGAGATCCATCACCAGGAAAAGTTGGTAGTAACTTACCAACGAGTTCACTCATTGTGATGGTAATGGTATGTACACATGTGAGTGATGATTTCTTGTAGCAGAGGCTGCCACTCGGTCTCAAAAAGATTGCTGAAATTAGTTTCAATCAACATAATTTATACATGGAGATAAAATGAAATTCATTTTCAGTATTAAAAATATTTTAATAATTCATTTAGAAAATTTCTCGGCAGTGACATTTTATTAATTTTGAACGCATTCAAAAACGCAATATGAAGAGCAAAAATTGTATATCAAATCCTGCTGTACTGTAAAATGCTTTTCAGAGCTTTTTAGAAACGAAACTTTTCTCTTTATTTTATCTGTTCCAATTGCGAAGAATAATTGAGAGGACAAGCAAAGAAATGTAAACTGACACTTTCTAAAGTGGTATCATTTCAGTTCACTACGCTTATAAAGAACTAAGATAAATATAAAAATATTCAATACACGCTTTGTGTTGATGGATGTTGGACTACCCTGCAACGCAACAGCTAGCTACAAAATATGCTACACTATTCTCAACCTGATCTCCTCAATCTAATATTTTCAACCTAATATCCCCAACCTGATATCCTCAACTGTAAATCCTCAGCCTAATATCCCCAACCTGATATCCTCAACTGTAAATCCTTAGCCTAATATCCTCAACCTATTATCCTCAACTTATTTCACTCAATCTCTCATGTTAT
Organism: Trinorchestia longiramus; assembly: GCA_006783055.1. NCBI lineage: Eukaryota > Metazoa > Arthropoda > Malacostraca > Amphipoda > Talitridae > Trinorchestia > Trinorchestia longiramus. The sequence continues at coordinate 85,024 of VCRD01000226.1, forward strand.
TTTTCTTATGATTTTTGTGAGCCGAGAAGTGGGCAATTAGAATGAAGCAAATTGGCTCATAATTCAGTGGAAATGAGCTTGCAGGATATTTCATTGCTTGATCTCTCTGGATGCAATCTCATTAAAATTGAAAAAAGTTGTGTTCGATTGCACACGGAGTTGACAATGATGACCTATTTGAAATACCTCATTTAATGAAACGCAGTTAAAATTTAATTTTTGTCAAGCCTAATTGTTCGGAAGTGTGGTAAAATATTTCAGGCGTAAAATACATGTTCATTTAACAATAGGATAGAATAATGCGTCAAAGATAAGGTCTTCAGTAAAATTTTGTTGCTAACTAAAATGATGTGTATTATTTGTCTACGTCAAGCAAGCACTTAGTTCAGACATACATTTATAATATTATTGCACTCACCTTTGAAACTCAAACACATCTAGATGAATTCCACGAAATTCTGTGTATTAGGCCGTGCTTCAAACGAATTGATCTAAATGTAAAATAACAGATGATTCCAATAAAATTAATAATGAATGAATTAAATATTGAAGGCGCCAAACTTTAGTTCATATTCCAGATTAGAGAATGATTTAACGCTTTGTTCGAACAATTTTGTGCGCTATTGAGAGTCAAACTTATTATTTTACAGAGAATTTTGCATTTGTTTATGTTGATGTGATCGAATTGCTCCTCCAAATATCTGTTAATGTTTGGAAATAAGCCACACAGGCTTTATTTACATTCTAAGCTTCTAATTTTGAGATCCAACTTACTTCACGAGCAAGGCAAAACAGAAGCTTTCCATGCCTGTCCTTTCAATGAAGTCTATGTTCTCAAATACTGCACGACAGCTCACCCTACATGACCTAACTGTTTAATATTCTACCTCACAGCTGATATTGTTTTCTAGCTAATCTTAATTATTTTAACATGCTGACACCTGGCCTATAAAGTTAAGCCTTCTCAAGAGTGTCCAAAGCCTCATCTTCCTAGCAGCCTATAATTATTTCAACACTTTGATGACCTCACTAGTGTTTGAAGCTTACCCTTCTTCCACTCTCATGCCCAACACCTCATTTCTCAAATGACCTATTATTTCAGCGTGCAGGTCACCTCACTGGTATTTGAAGCTTGCCCTTCCTTCTATTGCTTGTCCAACACCTCACCTCGTACACTGCCCCCAGCGGCATGACAAGGCACGCCACCATCAGATCGGCGACCGCCAAAGACACGATCAGGAAATTGGCGACCTGTTGCAAGTTGCGTTCCAGGAGAATGGCAGCGATCACGAAAACGTTGCCTACAGGAACAGAGAAAAATGTGATTTTTCTAATTATTGACCTTCCTAAACAGCGTCCGTATTTCCTGCAAGTTAAACAAAGACGTGGGTGTAAAATATGCCCAAACCATCGTAGGTAGGCAATAGTGGTATTCTTCTAATTAGTATTTACGCTCCTTGAATGACAATAGAAAGGCATGAGTGGTATATGAAGAACAGATTAGTCGCTAGGATATTTTTCTGACTCTACAGGATCGTTACAGCTGCTATGGAAGTGGATATCAGATGGGAAAGCGTTCAGAGCTCTGGGTTAAAGCGTACATAATAGTTGGGGGCAGTTCTTTGTAAGTTGCACAAAATTGTGAAAGACTACAAAGTAAATATAATTCGTCTCGTTGCTTTGCTAACTTTTCTTGAGGATGAAGTATAACGCTGATACACATTGGTTTGTTGGCAATGTATCCGTATTGGAAGGATTATCAAATGCTACAATATTCTTAAAAAATGAACTTTGATTAAAATACAATGAAAATGTCTATTACTTCAACAGAGTCAGAATCTCGGCTATGATCGGTTCGTAGTTAACGCATGATACAAAATTTTTTGAGATTTATGTTGTTATTCTTCCACTAGTTTTCTATACGTAAATATCTGTACGTTTTCGGGTGTTTCTACTATCATGAGGCTTCACAGCAACAGCTGTTTGAATCATTACTTTTATTTCAACAACAACAAATTACTACAACACTTGTGCAGGAGACCGTGCAGATAACTAAGCCATCTCTCCCAAGAAATATAAGACATTGAAGAAATAGCACCTAGGGCAAAAGTACATAAATCTACTACTGCCTCTTTATCTCCTGTTTCTAATTCTGCAGTGAGTACCTGAAAAAAAAGTGAAAAATGGAAATCCCCAAAGTGTACTGTCGGGAAAAGGAGCAATAAAAATCTTCTTTCTCTCTTCTCCCACTTGAGTGCAGCCCAGGGACCTCATAAATCTCTGAGGAGAGTTGAATTCACGAAATATGTAGAGTGATAATCCCCTTCAGTGACGGAGTCCTTGCTTTTCACATTTTAATAACACAAAATTCTACGGGAAAAATATTAAAATAAGTATTCATTCCCATATTTTCTCTACATCTCATCCTGCAATTGAGTTTGAGGAATTTTAGATCGCATTCGATTTTACAGCACCGCAACTGTCATTTTCGTTAAAAAAACTGGCTTCGTCCAAAATTGGCTTGAGCACAATTTAAATTTGAGGGAATTTTTACTTAATTTCTTATTTGATGTGAAAAAATTTCCCTGAAAAGGAATGTAATAATTCCGTCAGAACAAGCGGCATACAGAATTGAATGTTCCCGATAGTGTCATCAACTGACTATTTGTATGTAGGAGATTCAGGTACAAATAGAAAAATTGAGTAGGGAAAATTGCATTGTCTTCAGAGTGGGGTGTATTTAGCGACAAACAACGTTTAAATTTAAACATATCAAAGCATGACCCAATCATCATATTGCCAGAGCGTTTATCTTAGTTATGGATAACTTATGATCACGTATTAAACTATTTTATAATTAGATTACATTTAGAGGAAGCATAAATGAGCTCTAATTATCCCATGTGAACACTCATACATTTAACGAGTAGATTGAAATTTAAGAGACTACGTTTTTTTAAACTAATTTCATTAAAATTCATCGTATCTTACATGCAGATATGACGCAAGTATAATTAAATTCTTTCTTTTAATGCAGTAATACAGAATGAGGAATAGGAGCTGAAAAAATACTTGTTCCATAGCTATTTTTTAGGATCCTACGGACTGAAATGATTCATATTCCAACTTTGTATTGGTGAAGAGAAAAATGCTTCGGATGACTCGAATATTCTTCTTTAAAATTGAGAGAGCATTGAACAAAATTGAAACCCCTGTACCTTGAAAAATGACTTACCTATGACGGTTGTAAGTATCATGACTCCCAGTATGACGGAGGTTACGACCATGCCTGCCGTGGACATTGCGTTGGACGCTTCGTCTCCAGAGCCTTCCAAGTCAGAGCTGTTGGAGACGCTTTTGTTGTCAAATAAAACCCAGTAATGGTCATCATTGAGGAGGCTGGAGTTGAAGGTTGTAGAGACGAAGGAGGCCTCTTGTGTCATAGTGCCAAGACTCGCTGGGATAACCATCTGAGCAACACCTTCCACAGAGTCATGAGAGAACACGGATCCTCTCCGAGCGTCGTCCAAGGAATGGATTTGGTCGTAAGCAGGACTGGAAGAGTAATGGGAGCGACTGCGCGCCTCGTTGTAGGAGCTGCTTTGCCGGCTGGAAGAGCCAGAGTCTTCACGACCTCCTGTCGAGGAGTTGCTTCGCCAAGGCATGTTAACGGAACCCCAGAGAGTTAGATTCAAAGGAAAAATGGGCTTGTTAACGTTTGAGACCTCGGTGGTTGTAGTGGTCAGACCAAGCAAGACATGGGCAGAGGGCAGATCGCTACTGTTCATGTAATCTTTGAGGTCTGGTAGGGTATAATTCCAGGGAAATAACTTGAGCCCTGCAACGAAGAGGAAGCCATCACAAATCTATGCCATGAACTAAACTGACAATGGGCTAAGTTGAAATGGTCCATTAATGCATTAATCAATGCATAATGCATTATTGAAAGTTAATATGAGGTTTTAATGATGGTCTTATGAACAGTGAAAATACGTTTTGTTAATGCTTCATGAAAACACAAATGAGGCTTTGTAAATACTTTGATGAAAATTGACACGATGTTTTGATGTATTGTAATAATCCTTGAAATACAGCTTGGACAAGGCACTTTCTCCTTGTTCTAAACGAAGTCTCTCTGAATAATACCATCTTTTTCTCTTCTGATAATTATCATGCTATGTTTCAAACAGTCTAATTTGAATCCCAAAATACAAGTATGCTCTCATCAAATATTTTTCGAATTCAATAACAGGAAAGATATTTTTATTTTATGCTCCAAAACTTCAGCTGACACTTCGTTCTCTACTGCAATCATGCAGTAGCTTGGCCACGGATGCGCTTAATCTTCGCTACTCTGTACAAAATACTTAAATTAGTCTTTGAATTAGGGAAGATAGTTTCCTAACTGCGATATATAATTTAACTTGTGAGTAACAGAACCAATTCTTAAATTGATCTGTTTATTCTAGGAGCATCACGTAAGAAGATACGTGACATAGACAGAAGATCGTACATTATCGTTTGTGGAGAATTTTCCCACCTCAGATACTAACAACACCGTGTATTACACAAAACAAACGTACGACGGATTAAAACAAGATTTGTTATAAAATGCTTGTGATTACGTAATGAGATATGCTCTTTCAAAGACTAACTAATCATCAAGCGTCCAACAAATTTCCTGAAAATGCTACTGACAGCTTAGAAAACCAATTCAATCTCCAATATGGGAGCCAATGATATGTGTACTTTATATCTTATTATTAATGCATACTGATTCTCGCCTGTCTTTATTGATTTATTTTTATAGTAGGTGACTCTGGTGTGATACTATTGATAGTCAACAGGTAAAATCAAGTACTTTTCAAACTCTTTTAAATAAGTAAGTATATTACGTTCAGAAGTATTTTTTCTCACCATTTCTACACATCAATTGTGACAATTGTAAAGTTACTTATCAAGGAGATAACTTTCTGATGTACTTTTATTTTTATGCATTGGTGACAATTTCATTCTTTGCAATTATTGTTATTGAAATAACTAGAGCCGTGAAACGACAACCAAAATCTGGTGTGGCGATACGCCTTATTTTATTTCAATAAATGTTATTAAAATTATACCACAATGTGTGAGAAACAGTTCTACTCTATTCCTCATTTTACCGTAACAAAGATCTGCGCTGTGATTTATTGGTGGTTTAGTGAACCTTCAACCGGTTTTGCCTTTTCTTGCACTGTGCTGTGACGCCGGGCTGTGGCACCTGCCAATTGTGTTTCTCCGCTTCTACATTTCTTCAAACCCCGTGCTTTTGAACTCTGGTTACAATCTATCGGATGACCACATTAAAATGAACTAAGTTGTTTACAAATTGATGGCTCAGTGTGAGTAGCACCTAAATGACTGAAAACATTTCTTATCAGTGACACACTGTACATGCACCAAGGGGCTTGAAACCGATTAAAGAGAACAATACAAACAAATATATACAGCAGAACTGTGAACGTGAGAGAGACTGAGGACAGCACTTTATTAGGTTTGTTGAGAGAAGGCTACCTCAGTTTCCTTACATCTGATTGGTGCGCACTTGTGCAGGAATTTATAGCTCGATGGAAATGCACTTCCGATATTTTAGTGCCAATTGACTCCGTGTGCTGGATAACAAATCGATGAGCTTCATTTCGAATCTTGAGCCTTGAATGATAGCGTACAACCTGTTCTGATGTTAAATGACGCAATTGATGTGAGAAGTGTTATTGTAGCACTGTTACTCAAATAAAAGGTCGTATTGCAATGACAGGATTTTTTCATCTCTTCGCTACCAACTCTAATAGTTTACTGTCACCCGTTGGAGAGATCAACGATCCCAAACTACCATTTTGGACCTTTTAATATAAAGTCAAGATTGAAATAGCGTCATGTTTTCATTCCATTACAGTATCGATCATTTTTATTTGAAATATTACGAACAAGACAAGCACATTGTTAAATGAAGATGATCATGAAATATTACTCTTTATTTAATGATCCTATAAACCGATATTCGTTCATATCATCGATCACTATTGATCTTGATGGCACTCTTACTACAATGATGTAGATGAACTAAAGTCAAAATTAAATGCAGTGAAAACTTGGTACAACATTGTTCTTTTCTAGTAATTAACCAAGTGTAATGTCTATAAAGTATAAAACCAATAACTTCTACACGTTTCAATTTGATTTTAAACGTTCAATATCTTACAAAATTATAATTACTCATCTACGAACGAGCAGATCCTGCCTCTATCTGAGCAGTTAGATAGGAATTATCTTCAAGTTTAGCACCAGTATATATTGATGCCCACCTACACGCGGTGTCAGCAATGTTATTAATTCGTAACGACAGGACTTATTCGTGAAGTCAGTAACTTAAAATTGTGAAGAGATGGACTCAGTAAATGCAATTGTCAATTATATGATGTTTGCAAAATCGATAAAAAAATCAACTCATGATGAAACCACTGATTTTCTCATGCCTACTGACACTAGACACCTACAACTGTTGAGAAGGAATTTAATGATTTACGTTAACCATTGTCCCAGGCAACTATGATTCTATCAAACAATGTTTCCATTAAAAGGTACTATCATTGTACATTTGTGTTTACAGCTTCTATAAAGATTCTTATGCAAAGTGTACATTGATTTTGTCTCATGTGACCCCAGTTCTCATTTATTGAACATTTGTTGATACACATCTACTACATATACGTATTTCTAGCGTACTTAAATCAATTAATTCGTGAATATACCACTGTTTTTCAAACAAGTAGAAAACCCTATGTGAACATTTATATTGTGATCTGTTTTTAAAATAAGCGTATGCCAAATATTAAGAACCTGTCATTGATTTAATTTACTTTCTCACTAGTCTCAGTTGATGTTCGATGATATGATCAATTTTACCTTTCCAAAACTAATTGTTATTCTATGCATACGAGAAATTTGATGCTATACATACAAGGGATTTGATTATTTACTTGCACTGGATAAATTGGGCACGGCACACAAAAGTCGTTTATAATATCTTAATTTCAAGTAGTTCTTACCGCTAAGCATGATGTTCATCGCTGGAAAGTAGGTTCAATAACGCACACAACATTGACGTCGAAGGAAGTACGGGACTTGATGTCATCACCATCTGTATGCAAAAGAGAAACAATCTGGCTGGAATAATAAAGAAACGAGTAGATTCATTTAAAGCTCTAAGAAGAGTTCCTTCAACGTCAGTAGCTTTACTTACATAGAAATAGGGATTTGCTTACGAACAAATTGTTTCTAAAGACGGATGTTTCCAACTGAACGAGTTAGCGGGGCAGTGAATAATTTCAACAGTGCGCTCAGGAGTTTCTTGAAGGAAGTTTTCAGTAAAAACACAAACTTCCTTTGATTGTTATAAAGTTTCAATTCAAAGCAACAGAACATGCTGGGCAGAGAATCTTAATCCGCTATTGATTGAAACTCGTCTTGTTTTTATTAAAATATTTCAAAATCTTTGACTTTCTAAATTTGAAATCGTGTATGAATTCTTTCTGAAATGCAAGGTTGCAAAAATTGTTCAAAATACCCAATTTTCTTATTTTTCACGAATTAGGTAATAGATTGATAGATAATGAGCTCAGGATGTCAATGAGGTACATTCAGTGTATTAAATGTTTTCCCTATGGATGCAAACCTCATAATTTAGAGTTCTGCGTTTCCGTCTTTGTCGCTCAGCTTGAAAATGGTTTGACATAATTTTCCCAACACACATACATAGTCTTTTTATTTTTAAAGCAGTACATAACTTTACAGACATAGAAGTGAAGGGCATCTTCTCAACGTACACCCTTAAATACTGGTTATGAAATAAACTACACATATACAAATGTCCGAACAGCTGTGAACGTTAGAGATCCTGTTTAACCTTTACACATACTAAGCAAAATGTTGCAACAACACTAACAACGTGGTACAGAATGCCTTTTCTGGCCGTTTTCGAGTAGGGGTATTCAAGAAAAAAACAATTATTGCTTCCTCGTGATCAACTAACCACGGAAACTTTCGCATGTGATCGGGATGTGATCCAATTGTGCAACTACTCGATCATTACGATCATCACAGACAAATGACCTTTCTGGACCTACGATTTCCCAGGTCCTACGAGCTCACAAAACCGAAGATATCTCAGTACATACAATCTCTCCAGACCTACGATCTCCCAAGCCTATGGAATAACTCTTCAGATAGAGAACACGCATGAATATATATTAGACTGACTACCTGATCTGCGTCCCTTCAGAGTTTGATGACGGCCGTGTTAGGGACCAGAGGCTTGTGTCTGCATGCACCAGAACGTGACCATTAAATGGATGGAAATTTATTCAGTGGTATCTAGGGCTCTTAGTAAAACTGTCGCTGCATCTTTCCCTATAATAAAATTTTACACCTTTGTATTTTCTCCTCTTAGACTGAAGGAAGCAGGTTTATGACATGAGTAACTTTCTTTCATATGAAAAAGTATCTCTGGTCTATCGCGTTCCAGATCTCGTTGTTGTTAAACATTATTGCAAGACTTGCATATATCACTTCTAAGATCTAATTTTTCTCAATAAACTGTTTAGCATAAACTCATAATTGAACGATGAACTACGTCGGTTTCGTTGAATCGGCATGCTGTATCTATACTCACTAGACTTCCACAAAGACAAGCAGCTGAAATTCAAGCCATTGAAAGATTGTAAGTAGGTTGAATAACTATATTGAATTTCAGTAAAAAAAAAACTTTCAGCTCTCATATTTTCATTATGATAACATATCTCTTTTGACGTTTTAAGTGAGAAAAATTACATTGAATATTATCCTCGTTATGTTGAACCACTAAGTTTAATTTCCTCAATTTCAATTTCCCAATAATTCCGACTATTTTAAACGGGGTAGCAAGGAAGTCATCCAATAATAAAGAGCTACAATTTCAGATGCCTACTAACGTAAAACCACTTTCCTTCCAGCATGCTACACAAAAATCACAATAGTTAAAATTTTAATTAATAACGGAATGGAATGAAGTGAACTACATTACTTGGGAGAACATATTTTACTGATTCCATCACCATCCGAACTCAGCCTCAAAAAGTGATTCTGAATTACGTTTCCTTTTCTGAGGTTTGATTAACGGCATTAAATATTCATTCATTCTAGAGACTCCTCTATAAAGGTTTAGATTTTGTTCAGCCACGAACCTTCAAGTTTTCATTGGCTCAAAGTTTGTTCCTGAACACCAGAGGCAGAAACCCGAGAGCCAAAAATTTCTCTTTATCAGCAGAAAAGATGCAGCGTCGTCTCCGCCCTCTGAGGAAATAGCTTTTTGAACCTCTTACTAAACTCCCAGAAAAATGAGAGCATTGCCAGCTCGTCTATAAAACGATGAAAAGACCGTTCCTTCCTTGCCAACAAAGGAATTGTCCAAAGTGGCTGGTAGATTGGACAAAGGCAATTGCATTTGAAGGTGTAGTGTAATTTGCATAAACTGCTGGGGGCGCGTAAACATCTGGCCTTTTCTATGAACGATGAATATAGAATTATACGCAACTGAAACCTGATGAGTGATATGTGTTTTTCTACTTGTTATCGATCTTAGAGTACGTACATTAAATTCCTACAGAATGATGATTATGGGTATACCTAAGTCTGGACAAGGAAAATTTTTAAATGGAACACTTTCATGAACCAGAATGATAATTGTTTGAGAATAATAGGGCATTCGGGGAGGCAAACACAGGACAATGGTCTTCTTAGCTAATGATCTGCGTCAGAAAGTTATACGCCTGAAAAATAATTCTTGCGCTTGTTAGTTGAAATCACCAGCTTGGTCGACTGGTGAGCGAATCTGCTTACGAGCGGAAAGACCCGGGTTCAAATCCCGCTGCCGACATGGTTGACGCGGCTAGAAATACGGCATGGGACTTGGGTAAACAACCGAATGATTATCGAAGTAATTATCCGACCCAAGAATGGGCCCGAAGGTTCGTTCCTATAGCCTCATTCTATTCTATTCTATTCTAAATCACCAAGATATTTTTTGTTTTACTTACTTAGTTTTACAGAAATAATTGTGTCATATTTTAAAGATGCTTTTTACCAAACTACTCAGAAAATGCCCACCACAGTTACAGTGCGTAATGACTCTAATTTTAATGCTTGTTCATTGCACAGACCCATCAAAACCATCAGAATAAAAAGAAGCCTCAGCGTATTACAATTTCAAGTCCTTCCAGAAGAATTATGTTTGAAGTACATGTTATGTTTCTGCTTTTTGACACAGGAATCTGGAATCAAAAGTACAGGTTACACCACGTATAACATCGGTGGAAACTAGAAATAGAATCATTAGAAAATTAAACATTGAAGTTTGAAATATACTCACTTTTTTGTGCATGATGAAAGGCCTGCCGATTTGTTATTCATTTCTAAAGATTCATCACAGGAAACAAACTTTACTAACTAATTTGCAAGGTTACATCTAATATGATTTTTTTCCGGTATTAGGTATACCTTTCATTGAAGCAGCCACAGTTTATGATGAAATTCAATCGATTATGTAAATTGAATTATAAAAAGCTGAATGAACAGCACAACGTTCAAGTGTCAGGATAAATGCTGAAATCCCAAGGAAATTTTAAGACACGTGTAAAAAAGTCACATTAATTGACTTGGGATCTTCCTTCAACTTCTTGCACATTTGAAGCGTTTCAGGGCCGAAAAGTTTTATACTAGGAAAGAAGTCTTTGCATTTAGCTCTGCTGTTCTAAAACGAATTAAACTTCTTTTGTCGACGCAAAACAGTGAGACTTCATAATGTCTTAATTTCTCTCGGAATTCTGACCTTGCAAAGAAAAAGTCATAATCACGAAGACTCCAGCTAGGTCTGTGTACATATGTGCGGACATTACGAGTGTATATCAATTAATTCCGGATGGATTTCTGTGACTGTTTAGTGTTCATTCCTCTCTCTAAAACTACATACATTCCTTCCAACACTGAGGTGTGAGTGGCACGACGTCTTATGCACGGTGTGTGAGTGAGAGATATGAGTACAATGTACTCGTATGAGCTCTGCTATACTTTTTAAAGTGCTGACGTAAGTACGTATTTTTCTCTTCTGAAAAAAATTACAGGCATGGTAGTGGTGAGTGACAGAAATTCCTTTCAGAAGATAATGAAAAATACTTCGACAAGCATTTAAAAAGTAAGGCAGTGCTCATACATTGTGCTCATATATCTCACTTGCATGTCTTTGAAAACATTGCATTTCACTTTAGACTCGTCAGAAAATCTTACTTGAAGGTGAAAAGTTAACTAGCAACAAGGAGAGTTCTATTGGAGGGGGTGAAGAATCTAATGGAAAAGGCAGAGAAATTCATTTGTATGGTAGAGAATCGTGCTAGCAGAGTGAAAAGTCTCATTAACTGGTTCTTACTAGCAAGATTTTGTTACTCTTAGTTCTGTAACAGCAGCTGTAAAGCTTTGAAGTGCAATATTTTCCACAATACCTATATATTATATTATGTTCTTGCCTAGTGGAAAGATTTTGTTTTATTTCTCAAAGATAACATAGCTATAATCACACCAATATGATATGAATTTGTAGCTGCTCTCTTATATGTAGTGTAGCAAGTTTGTGTGTTGTTTTAGCGCATAGAAATGTAGTACTTACACAACATAGTTTTACGTATTGTAGGTGCAAAAGATGTTACCATTTTATACACGAAATAAATCTATCAAATAGTCGGTTTGAACAATTTTCAGCGTATTTATAATTCCTATAAAAATAATGGAATGCACTATCCTCTCTAACATCTATTCATGGCATATGATAACTGTATTAGTGGATGAGGATTTAGCTCTTTCTTCATGCATCACACCTGCACGATATTTTCGCACTTTTCAGTTCATATACAGGCACCACGTTAAGGTGGCCGAACACTATCCTCGTACTCAGCCGGAAGCACTCGATATACCGGGTACTGCTCATCTTTAGTGCAAATGGAAAGCCGAAGACCGTAGTTAACGTCGAAACGGAGGCGATGGAAACGATCGTAACGTATTGTATCAGGCCTAGACTGCAAAGAGAACGAGACATTGTCTAATGGTGCATGCGAATTTACAAGTGATGTCATCAGAAAGAATTGTGCCGAATTTTTTTTCACCTCCTCTCGTAAGGGAATTTATTATGTATTCACATGGAGTGATAATGTGATATGAATTATATTAGCGATACATGAACATTTTGCCATGGCTATGACTATTGATGATTGAGTACAGTAGCAGTATTTCTTGGTATGTTTAATTTAGGAGGCTACAAATCATTTACAATGCTAAAACACTTACATGCTCCATGTATATTTATTTGACAAGAGTTTCTGATGGTACACAGCCAATGCATACCGCTGTTATTCGTATTCGCATTAGTGTCAAATGTTGAAATGGGTTGAGGATGATAATGTGCGGTACTTAAATGGAATGTACATGTTACTTAAAAAATATTCCAGATAACATTTGATGCCGTTTAGTATTTCAGAATTATGCCTCATAAGATTATCATGAAATTAGAGGGAATAATCACATTTATTTTGAAAAACACAATTGTTTGATTAGGAACAATTTTGGAACTGACGTAAAAGGAAAATATATCTTTTACAAATCAATAAATATCGACTTCTATTTGAGATAATTTTTAGTAAAGAATGAAATGTTCATTAAGAGGAAACAAATTTTATTACAAATTCGATGTCTTCAAATGAAATGCAGTCACCAGCTTGGATAAATATTTCCAACACAATGAGTATTTTATTTTACTTTGCTGGTCCAAGCGTCTGATGGAACTTTTTGTAGCAGCCTGGAGGGCATCAAGGTTGAGAAATGCTCTTGAGAAATGTGAGCAAAACGAAGAATGGTTTCTTTTAGACGAAGAAATTATTAAGGCTTTCGGATCAAATTAGAGGGTTAAAGGGGCTAACACATAAGAGTTGCGCTTGTGTCTGCAAAGCCATTAAAAAAATAAAGGCTAGCTTTGGGTTAAGGAGAGTTAACCTGGCACATTTTTTTAACAAGAACAGTTTGAGCAGAGTAGGAGTGACAATGAATACGAAAACTACGAATGAATGAGATCAATGCCATTAGTCAGATCATGATTGGATGAAAGAGCGGAATCTAATTGGTTGGAAACAGGTACAATTTGTAGGATTCTCTTAAGATAAAATATTAGAGGTAGTTTCTAAGAAGAGCACGCGGAGATCAGACTTCAAAAAATATTGTCGCTTTACAAACGCCTATAATAGAGACTGGCCCTCAAGATTGCGCGCGACGAAGTCCGGAAAGATTCTTTAGAGGATAATTGTTTCAATAGGAATTAAACAAAATAAAACAAAACAAATCATCGAGATGTCATCCTTTACTGAAATGGTCGAGCTATTAGGAGACACGTGCTCAATGTTATATCAAGATCCAAAATATAATTAATAAATAAATTTTCCACTCTCGCAAGAAATAACGTCAGAAAGATGAACACTTCAGGTTAAAAATTAGGCAAATAGTTCTCTCGCATTAGCATCATAATTTTACAAAGGAACCGGGGTTTCTACAGAACGTTTCGTATTTTTGACACGAAATACGATGACAGCTTTGTTCGTGGACTAGTTTTTTCCGCTTTTTCAGCTCTTTCAGGCGACGTTGGCAGCGACTTGATGTTATGAATAAGGAAATTGTCCCCACATTGCCCCACACTCTTATGGAACTAACAAGATCAGAGCACAAATGACTCTGTCGACTAAAAATCCCACCTTGGAGGACTGGATGACATGAAGTCTAATGCCACGTAAGTTAAAGAAAAAGATATGGAGTGAAGGATTACGAAATAATTTCGAGGCTTACGACTATGTTTGTACTTAAAAGTGTTCAGCTGAATGCCTAATTGAATGTATAATGGAAAAGTGTGCTGGTTAAAAGATCGACGGTGCTTGACTGAGTGTTTCAATGACGTGTAACTGGATGATTAAAAACTCTTTGGTTGAATAATTAAACAGTACTTCATTAAATGCCTTAACAGCGTTTAGATGAAACAGCATAAAAAGATATACTATTCAATTGAATAAATAAACCATAGTTGATTTAGGTATTAAACATGGCTTGAAAAAACGAGTAAACAGAGTTTGAATAAATGACTAATGAGATTTTGAATAAAAATCGAGAATTTCAATGAATAATTCATCAGTGTTTGACTGATATGTTAAATAGTGTTTGAAATAAGTATGAAACAGGACTTGAAGGAATGAAAAAAGTGTTTGAGTCATCCATCAAACAGTAATAGAATGTATGACCAAACAGTGTTTGAATGAATAATAATTGAAATTTGAATGAATGGATAAACAGTGTTTGCCCACATGATTAAACAATGTTTAACTAATATATTAACGAGCGTTTAACTGCATAATGAAACAGTGCTTGAATGAGTGACCAAACAATATTGGGAAAAATGATAATGCAATGACGTTATTTGAATGAAACGTGTTAGTTTTGATGAATCAAAAGTGCTGGGCTGAATGACTGAACAGTATATTACTGAATAAACAGAGCATGATTGACTGACTAGGCAATTTTTAACTGAAAGGATAAATAGTAGTTGGCTGAATCAATAGACAGGGTTTCACTGAATGACTAATAGTGTGAACACAATAACGAAGAATTTATTTGTTACAAACTCTCAACGTTATGCATTTTTAAATGATGAAAGCCATGGAGGAATTCCGGAAGAAAACTTCTTGGGAGAGGGATGTATATTTTAACGAAGCTTTATTTGTAGAAAATCAATTGTGCTCGAAAACTTATCTGCAAAGAAGTCTCATTGTCGACTGTGACCCAAATTGCGTATTCATCATTGGCAAACAATCATGAGCATCAAATTTTATCAAACAATTTTACTTTTGACATCAATATTATCGTCGAGACTGGCTTGAAATTTTATACTTTAGATCAAGCTCTAAGCCCGTTCCCGTCACACCAATTTTTGCAGGATCCTTTATCTAATTCGGCACTCACACCGTGCGTGAAGATGAAGGAACGTCAGCTCGGCGAGCTGGTTATAAAACATTCCGTGTTAAAATAAATCGTACACTTTAAACAGACTTTCTGACACTTTTTCCTCAACGAAAATGTGCTGAGAAAGTTACTGAATATCTGATTGACTTTACAAGCAAAAAAAACGTTTTTCGTGAAGTCTTTCTTGTGAAGAAGACGTTCTAAAAACGTCCATTTCACTTTCGAAAATTCAATTACTCATGAATATGAAATGCACTTCGTTGCTGAAGAACTTAAAATATGACACTAGTATAGTAGAGATGAATTATGAACCTTCCGTAACTCTGCAAAAACATTTTATAAGCGAAATTGATCATTGCATTGTTGATTCTGACCTAGGTAATTAATCGATAGAGCACTATACTTTGAATCTGTTAAGAAATATGTGGAATTTTGGTATAACTGAGATATAAAATGTAAGGTGAGAACAATAGCAGCACTTTTTCTGCTAAGAAGTCTCATGATTTTCAGTTGGTTTCAAAAATATGCATTCTAAAGAGGATACCTTTTTATTTTTGATTAACGTAATAAAAACCTGAATATTGTAAAGAACTTTATTGTTTCTCGACATTCCTTTCACATTACATGATTTTTCAATCAGTCTGTTTTAGATTAAGCCAACTATTCTGATCCATACGTTGGGAATTCTATGAAACATTTTTAATCACTCGCATATGACAGTTCTCATCTGTCAACATTATTAATCTTTAGTTACTTAATTTATGCACTACTACTACTATCTTCGGTGAGAAAAATTACTCCCAACAACAATTTATAACAGTGCACTTAGAACACTTACAAGAACCTTTGAAAATAATTTATTTTTTTATGGGTCTTTCGGGAAAGGGAGCAAATCTATTAAATATCGCTGCACTAAATTAGTAAAAATACTTTCAACAGCTAGAAGCGAAAGAATCTCTATTGAAGAAAACAGCTAATTCCAAAGAATATTTCATGGAGTGTGGGAAAAAAATTATTTGTCGACTTTGCTACTAAGGCAAAAAGTATAAAATTATGATATCTCGCTGCACTGTTTTTCTGATCATTCTATATAAAGACGTACGGACGAATGAGAACAGTCATGTTACAGAGTAACATGACTGTGTGACATGTAAAAGATAAATCTACGACCGATAGAATATGAATGCTTAATGAGTTGCTAACAAGTGGCACGATGGCATTGTTGACGCTGCTCCCATGTGCAGTTTGGTGCAGGATAAAATTTTTGAAATCTTTCACGAGAACTCAAAAGATTTTGAGTTATCAGTACATTTGAATAGATTTTACATCTAAAATGTATAGTAGTTGTTTTATGTTACAAGTACTTAATGTGTGTATTTATTTTTTGAAATTGTTCCATATATACTTGCTACATATGTATACAGATCTAGTGTGGAGCTCATTATTCTACAGTGAATTCCTCCATTTTTCTCTTCATGGAGATGTGTAGACAATTCGGATTATTGTGATCATTTGGATGACAAGATTGAATCCCAAAAGAATCACACAAGTTATTTTGGAAAAAAATTAAAACTCAACAATGATATTGAAAAATTATACTTATCTTGAGAAATCCTAAATAGAATTATAATACTTACAGTATTACTCTTAATAATGTGGTCAACTTCAAATGACCGAAATCATAATCATATTCATAATGCTGATAATGTAATTTAGTAATAATTTTCTAATAATTGTTATCAATAGTGAAGAAAAAAAATGACAAATAAATGTGTAAGAAGCATTGGGGTGCAAAAATATTCAAACTAAATCTAATGAAAAAAGTATATTAACGTAAACGAAGCCACTATTATCGAACAAATTATTATATTGATATCCACTATTAGCAGATCAGGTAATACATATTTAGAAAACCATAACAATTTAAAGAATACCATTTCATTCAGCCAGGAAACAATTTCCTTAAACGAAGTCTCAAAGAAACTAAATATTTTAAATGAGTAGATTATTTTCACATTATTTTTAAGTAAAAGGGCTTACGTACGGGCGGTATTAGTGACGATCGCCTGGAATTAGCAATTGAAAATGTAGGATTTATTTCAACCAAAACGAAAAGTTAATATTCCCTTGATTCCGAAAAAGGTTTTTGGGAGAGCTTTATGAATTTTGACAAAAGAGAATGAACAACATCATTTAACTTAACACGAGAAGCTTTATTCTTTCTTTATGCTCGATAAGCCCATAACTCCTTGTGTGGTCTTTGCAAACAAAGATAAAATAAGGAAGAAAGTTTAGTCGAATCAAATATGCATGAAATGTACAATGGTGTTTCAATTCTTAATGCTTATATCTTAAGACATGTGATCTTGATTCAAGCGACTGTTTCCTTCCATCATGTGACTTGAGGTGGAAATTCATACAGATGCGTTGGCAATAATCTGGAATTGTGAGGAAAATGTCAATTTAATTTTGTCCGCCTGTCAGTCTACCTGGTCGTTAAGCCACAAGCAGAGAGAATGTGGGGGCTGAGTGGGAATTTGAACCCTCGAAACCAGGAGCTGGCAACACAAGCACACATCACTAACTGCAATGAACATCGGCTTCCTGGGAAGCGTTTCAATGTCCACAAATAGGTAAAAAGTCTTGTCGCTTCCGATATTCTATACGGTGAGAGAGGCAAGTTTCAAGTCTCCAAGTTGGGTCGATAATCTTCGTTGTTCTTCCGGGAATTCAAAACTTCATCGAGTTTCAAGTATCCAATCTGTGGAGAATTCTGATACGCACAAAGACGTCTCCAAAGACGTAATTGTTATAAGCTCGCAGTCTCACAAAAAAATACAAACGGGAAAGTTTTATAAATGAATGAAACTTTTCTAATGGTCTTGCATATGCTTGAAGTGGAAGTACTGATAAAAAAAGGAACATCGAAGCTTATGTAATAAATTCAAACAAGAATGTTCAAGCTAATAATGTCGAAATATTTCATACGACATAAACGAAATTGCTGCCGTTGCTTCAGGCCTTTAGTTCATCAAGAGGCTTTACACACTACAAGAAGCGATTCGATACGATTGAGTTTTCTATTATTTTAGTGGTACTCCGCTTTTTAAGCTACAGGGAAACTTGAAATTAATTAGTATCTAACCTTGAGGAACTCGACAATCAGCCCGCTGAAGTCGTAAAAATTAATTTTACACGGTAAAACGATCATGATTTGTTATATTTCTCTTATTGTTGTTCATTTTATCACCTAATATATCTGCGGTCGAAGGAATGTAGAAATTTTCCTTCAAGTTAAGCCCAAATAAAAAACTTCATGGAAATTCAACTATTGGCCTTATTCAAAGTGAGCGATTCCTCATAGTGCTCATACGTTTTCGTTAACCCTCAAGGAAAAGTATCAAAATTGAATGAACAATCGTAAAATCTTTACTCTTTGTATATTTAGTCAATAAGGAAGGAATGATCTACATATTTTCTTCCCAAGATGAAGCCTCGTTAATACGATTTAACTCTAACTTGAGTTCTAGAGACATGTATCCTCTTCTGTGAAGAACAGTTGAAACTGCGTACTATGAGCAGTTGAAATTTTCATTTTATATCTGTCTATTCCCGGTAAAAAAAGGAGTCAACAGCACCAGTAACATCAACCTTACATTTTAGAATCTGCGTTCCTGTCGAAGCATCAGCTTCAGAGCAAAATTTAAAATCAATAAATTTTGATTCGCCAGGTAGAGAGTCGAACAACACTGCTTGTGTTGAGACTTCACTTGTTGTTCGAATGATTAGGACTGAAGAGCAGGACTGCTATCTTCATTTCAATCGTTACGAACAAATGTTGCAAACTTCAATTGAATAAGAGTGCGTCGTATTCCTAAGTTAGAACTTCATACCTAATAATTTAGGTTTTCCTCGCAACTTTTTCACAGGTATGATTCTCAAAAATTACGTTTATTGTTTTGAGTTATTTAAATAGAGAGTAAAGTTTGATGTTTGATATATTATTTTCCTGGGTTGGCTAAGAAAGGACAGAAATAATTCAAATGTTTGGGACATAATTTTCCCTCGATGATGCAAGCACCATCGCCTCACACGCCAACCTTTACAAACACATGAAACATGAGATATTCCTTGTATATTGCACATATTCACAGAAATTAATTGAAAGGATTCAATCATGGAAATCAAATAGAAAAATAAAATTTTTGAACGAAATCTAAAACATACGAAATGAAATGTAACAGTTTCATTATCCTAGCATCAGAATTTTCCGATGGAAAATTATCCGTGACAGATATGCCCATTAACTTCAACACCTCACTCTTTTTCTGAGATGAGTTGTTGTTACGCGAAAAGATTGTATTATTATGAGGAGAAGAGGCTTCTTTACGTCTGACTTCTGACGTAGAGCTGATGTTCACACAAGCAAAGCAAGTCAGACCTGAACTAGTCTTACAACCTTCTCATTTGTGGTCAGGCTTAGATATACGTACACTTGTACTCGTATGGTGTCCTGTGGTGCAGTGGTTAGCACATCAGACTATGGGGTGAGATTGCGCCTATAAACGAAGCTTATAATAATTATTAAGCTTATAAAAAGGATCCCCGATTTATTAAATGTCTATTTCGAGCTAAAAACCGGTGTCTGAGTTATTAAAGGAAACAAACAATTATTCGAACAGCGCTAGCCAATTCACATATACATTAACAAAATCCTCTAGCTAATTAGATTTATTAGATTTATATATTTGAATAGGCCAGTGCTGTTTGAAAAATTGTCTGATCACTTTAATAATACAAGCACAGTTTTTATACCTCAAAATGAACATTTGACAACCTCGGGATTCTTCAAATTTATAAAAAATAAAAAAATATTAAAACCATATAATAAATAGATAATTAAATTTTTCAGCACTGTTTCAATGATTGTCTGATAGCTTAAATAATTTAGATATAGGTATTTACATCAAAACAAATATATAAAACTCCGGTACCCTATAAATTTATCAAAAAATATTGACCACCCTAATATATATATACAGGTAGATGGTGTCTTGCAGTGGAATATTTAGTGCATCCAACGATGGGAAAAAGCTAAGTATTTAATTTTGAGAAGTAATGAATTCTACACGAGCTTTGCATTCTCAAGAGTACTCTTCCTCCTGCAAGGAAGATTGGTTACATAAAATTTGGCAGAAATATTCAACTGAAATGCATTGCTTTTTTAGTTTTCTTAAATCAT
Source organism: Trinorchestia longiramus (assembly GCA_006783055.1). NCBI lineage: Eukaryota > Metazoa > Arthropoda > Malacostraca > Amphipoda > Talitridae > Trinorchestia > Trinorchestia longiramus. Next base: position 105,380 of record VCRD01000226.1, read on the forward strand.
ACTCGTCCATCGGCATTTGTTACCGACCATCCAGCGACGTTCAAAAGCTCGCTCACTTCTTCCCCGCTTACAAACTTTAGCTTTTCTGAGTACTAAAGTTACTAGGAGTGCCTCTCGCCCATGCAGATTTGGTCAGAAGTGAAGAACGTCAACTTTTCAAAGGCAAACCATGATTATATTGTCCTGCGAGACCGTAAGAAGGTAAACGATGAGGAATGAATGCGACAAGATATGCCCAAACGACGGTATGGAATGTTATCTCACAGTTCATGTAGGACTTTTTAAAAAACTAGATTTAGCTTCTCCTATCCGTTGTTTATTGTTGTTTATTGTTTCTGGAGCATATTTAAATTCAGAGTGTAGATAAACAAGGTATTAGTCAGCTGTAATTGAACTTCACTTGAAACAAATGTGAAAACCTCATTGATATTAATGCAACAATATAAATATCAACATGAATAACTATACTTTTCATGTTTTAGGTTGATTTTTCTATGTTTTCTTCGCATTTACATTAAATATAATCATTCGTGATTCACTGAACATATATGTATTATATGTTATTATATTATTGTATTATGTATTATATATTATGATACTTTCTAAAGGCCATCGTGTGTGTATACACGAATTTGTTTTTTATAAATATATTTCCTGTTTCCTCATTGCTGAATCAGACAGAGGAAATCAATTTCAAACAAGCCAATGCTGATAAGACGAAATAAAGAGTTTATCATAAACTAACAAGTGTCATGGATACGCCAAATAAGTTGCTACTAAAATACTCCTATACTGAAAACCGGTACAATTTATAATGTATCCCACTATATAATGATACACAGTTTGTTGCTTGCTTGCTTGCTTGTTTACTTGCTTGGTCCGTCTCTCTGTCACGCTCTTGAGAATTTAGATAGAAGAAAATTTGATCGGGTATACATATATTGTAAGCATTGTTGTGGATACCAAAGGCACTTCCTTCAAAGTGTAAACTCCTTCGCAAAGCCCTTGACCACTGACAGACCAATCGAAAGCATTCAGTAAATGACATGTGAATTTTCACTTGAGTATCTACTAGTTATTATATAGTGGGATATTTAGGACCGGCATTAATTTAGGAAAAACTAAGGAGTCAGCGTGCAAGTGTTTAAAATGACTTTTCAATTATTTGGGTGCTCAAATCCGGTAAACTTTTCATGCTAAAAAATCTTCATGCCTACCATTGAGAAAATCGTTTATTCGTTAATTCTAGTTTAGAATTAATCGTTTATTATTTCTAAACTAGAACTGTCGATTAGATATGTGTACTTAAAGGAAGATGGATATCATAATGGAAAAATCTATGAAGTCTACTTGGATTTTCAATATTTTTAATCGTTTCAATTATAGTTTTTGTGAGGCCTCGATGCGACTTAAGAAACCCAAGTTGATTTAGTTGTAGGCTGTTTTAAAACAACTCCCATCAGTAATGCTGAATTCTGAATTATAATTATCACCCTTTCACGATCATCTCATGAATATTTGTACCTCCAAATATATTTGCACGATAGAGAAGTGAGTCGTTCCTAGTTTTCCATAAACCTGGTATTTAAATTAAACTTGCAATAGTCAGTGTAATTATGTGTCACCCAAGCACAACTTGCGTCAGGGATGTTACATGAGACACTAAATATTTCATCACACGGGTTTGTTTTATTCATTAAGTAAGAACAACCACCGACTGAATGTGACCGAGCATTTCACTGCATGATACCAAACGCAACAGTGTCCAGCATTTATAATAGACTTATTTTACTTGTAAACGAGATAGAACGACGTACTTGTTTTTCAAGTTTCATGCTTGTTCGAGAGAGAGACATTCATGTTGCTTCAGTTTTGCTGTATTTTATACCACAGATGTTAGCGACGGGCGGCGGGCATTTAACATTTCGTGCCAGCTGTTGAGACATAATGCATCACCCTCGAGGGTCCAGCAGTTCATTTTAACTGCAGACATCTTGATTAATGCAGCCCAGGAACCGACACATTACTTCGCTCTGCTCTTTAGCCTTTGTCTACCCTGTATTTCATATTTGATGCGGCTGCTTGCGTGCTGCAGTCCATCATTTCTGATAATAGCGGTACTATGCAGACGGGTTATGACTCAGCTGAATATTTGAGACATATTTTTCAACATGTATGATAAATCGAACATGGAAATAGTTGAATAATAAGTAAATTGATGTTTTATCTCTTTTTATTCTCATCGATTTGAAGTTACGTAACGAAGTTTTTATGGAAACTTGTCCATTAGGATTTCAGATAATCGAATAATTATTTATTTAGATTTGAATAGAATAGAATAGAATAGAATAGAATTAGGCTATAGGAACGAACCTTCTGGCCCATTCTTGGATCGGATAATTACTTCGATAATTATTCGGTTGTATACCCAAGTCCCATATGCCGTATTTCTAGCCGCGTCAACCATGTCGGCAATGAGATTCGAACCCGGGTCTTCCCGCTCGCAAGCAGATTCGCTCACCAGTCGACCAAGCTGGTGATAGAAGGCCACAAATGGGTCAGTATTTCAGCTATTTTTCAAGTAAAATAAAAAGTTCTAGTGCAATTAGTCTTCATCGTATGAGATCTCGACTGACTTTAAAAATTTAAAAATGAAATGACTGATAACATTTTTAATTCACTGAAATTATAAATTGGAGTTGGGAGCATCAATCTTAAAATTTCATAACCATAACCGGACATCATCACATCTCAGCCAAACTAACTGGTTCAACTTAACAACTCAAAAATATGCTCACAAGTTCACATCAGATTTATGATAACCAAAAAGAGAATAAACAATAAATAGAATTACCTAAAAGTAATTCAAATAGTGATCGAATTATTTGAGTCAAGGGCATGAAAACTACACAAGCTCACTCTGGATGAATGTTATTTAGAATCAGTACGTACTCGTATTATAACGTACTGATACTATGTCCATAACTCCTAGGGCCAGTGTATGATTGAGATAAATAGGAGTGACTGAAATACCTGTGCATGAGTGAAGTGCGTGTTTGTGACTGAATTAACTTATGGGATTAAGATGTACATGCTACATGCATGGTTGATGTCCTTACTTTAGACGACATGGGACTTAGATTTCAACCCAAGAATGGGCCACACGGCTTGTTCCTTTAACCTTATTCTATTCTATTTCATATTCGATATAAATAATCTCATTAAAATGATCAGTTGGGTACGCATATGTTCGGAGTCACAGGAAAATATAAAATGATTATAGACCATCTGGCAAAATGCTTTGCTTGTTTTCAAATCGTGCTCGAGTACTTCAAAGACGAGCTCCTGAACGACTTTTGTGGATCTAATAATCGAATGGAAAAATCTATTTTTCAAGTCCAGCTCAATATTGCCTCAATATTGTGAGCGATCGCCAATAAGAGCGGCTGATATGTCAAATAACAAAGTACTTGAGAGGAAGGAGAGCTAAAGTGTTTCACTTGCACAATCCTTTGCTGAGACCAAACACTGCGACAAAATTCAAACAAATGCAATACTATTGATCAAGTACCCTGAAAATAATATGATCTTCTTCTATATATATATATCAAGGACTACTATAAACAGGACGTGCACGGTCATATAGCTGACTACGCTAGCGGAGGCCAGTTCACTGAGCTGAGTGAGCTCAGTTAGTCATCAACTGTCACAGTGTGAGCTTTGTCGTAGTCTGTCATTCGGTTTGAATCGAACATTGTTGTTTATTTTGAGGCACATAGCTGCATTTCTAAGTGGATACTGTTTGTTTAAAAAGTTTATTGCTAATTATATGTATTAAAAATACCGAACAAGCGTGGGGTTGTGAACTGTCGGGGTAATTACAATAAGGACAACAGGATCCGCGTGTTTTGCGTGCCGAAAGAACAGTCTGAGAGACAGAAGTGGCTTGATGTTATTCCATCTCGTGAAAACTTTGTTGTTGATCCAGACAAGTTTTTCATTTGTGAGATACACTGGGGTGCTGACCCACCTTTGATCAAATTGTATGATGGTTCTATGCGACCTGAAATCCATCCCAGTATCTTTAATGCGCCTGCTTCATGTCTGCCATCTCCAAAACCTGCACCTCGCCGTCAAAAGTTGAAGACCAACAACTGAGGTATTTTCTTCAGAAGGATAAAATTACTTCATTTGATGCTTTCAAACCTGAACGTAACCTGCAGAAGCAGTATAAGAACTTGATTATTTCAAGATCGAAAGAAAGGCTTGTATGTTTGTTCATGACCGACTACTTCAGTGAGTGCAGCCTGTCTGTGATTGTCGAAAACAGACCCACTTTGTGTTCCCCACTGACGTTCAGTGCGTTCAAGAGCGGCATTAGTACCACTGTTTAAGGCACTTCATCCTAACAATGGTTTGAGATCGTCTACGCAGTCCGACGAAACTGTGCGCTTGGCAATGAACTATGTATGACATCCCGTTTGACAAAACGATCCAAAATATTGTCACCCTTCAAGCTCACACATCAGCCTATGTAGACACCGAGAAAGAGAAGAAGTTGGTATTTTTGACACGTCAGTTGGAACTTTTATCACAGAAGCATTTTTCCATGAATGATTAGTGTTTTGCTCTTCAATCATACCCAAAGTGTAATTATGAAGAGCTCAGAGACTTTTTGGTGCTGCCATGTAAACGCATGCTGCAGTACATCATTTCATCCACTGACAAGGACCAGGTGCTGAGGGAAACATTTGACAAAGTTCAGACACTGTAACAGAAGAATCTGTTTCTCTGGGTAGATGAATTACAGATTCGCCCAACTGTTTCATTTTCTGATGGGTTGCTGAGTGGCATGGTCGAGAACAACTGAGACTGCAAGGCCACTTCTATTCTGTGTGTTATGATGAAGTCGCTGCACAAAGGGCCTAGTCTGATGATTTCTGACACCCGTTCACAAGCTGACGGCAGCATACCAGCTTGAGCGTGTGAAGGAGGCTGCAGCTGCTGTTGAGAGGGCAAGTGGACGTGTCATCGGGTCTATTACAGACAACCACAAGGTGAACCAGCAGTATTGTAAGCTGTTTGAACGACTAGGTGATTGCAGCGCCACAGCCAAGCATCCTCTTGACAACGAGCGAGTCTGGTTTCTTCTTTTTGACACAGTACATCTGCTAAACAACTGGAGCTTCATCTGCTAAACAACTGCATCAGCAACAACTGGATCAGTGAGAAGGGCCAGAAGATCAGTCTTGACAATGAAACAACGGTATCATTTGCAGACGTCATAGAACTGTACGATTCAAAGAAAAGCAGTATTTTGACGACTACTACACTCACTCGATTTGCTGTCAACCCCTCAGAGAAAGACTAGCAAAAGAATGCAGGCCTTCTTCAGACCTCTGTCAAGAAGGCCCGGTTGGCTGACTAATCGCTGCAGTTTGATAGGTTTTTGCTTCTATGTCTGTTTGTTTATTTACGTGAATGTTTGTATGTTTGTTTGTTTGCATTGGAAGAGTTTTAACAATAATTCATTTTGAAAAGTCTAAAACTGCAGCAACTCAGATTTCAATGAAATGGCCACTAAGCTCATACAATAATAAATGTTAAGTCCAGCTAAAATGTATATTTCACAGCAATTAAATGCTTTAAACGATTTAAAATTCACTGTAAAACTTTATTATCCCTTCTATAGCTTTGAAGAAGTAATTTTTGATCATTTTGTCTAATAGAAAATGTTATGTTACTAAGAATGCAATGGCCTCCTCTAGCGTAGTTAGCTATATGGCCGTACACGTCCTGTTTATAGTAGTCCTTGATATATATATATATATATATATATATATATATATATATATATATATATATATATAGAGAGAGAGAGAGAGAGAGAGAGAGAGAGAGAGAGAGAGAGTATATTCGAGTTAACAAGGTAATCTGGCCCAAATCTTTATATTTTTCACTGGCTACAGATGTTGTTTTTAGAGGGATGTATAATAAAAAGTAACAAAATCTATGCAAACGGTATATAAATTTTACCTTTAGCTTAAGGGATGCTCTGTACCGACAGGAGTGTAGAAAATAAAAGGCTTGATAGCTCTTCACAGCAGAAAGAGAGCAAATACATATGCAGAAATAAACTGTTTTGCAGTGTGTAGACAAGCAGAGAAGCATGTCCCGTTAGCTGATCGCTCGAATCTACTCTACCGCCCAGCTAACTAACACACAATTTAATATTAGACCCCAATTTGTTATGTTTTCTGTTGAATATGTTCAACACGATTTAGGTAATTACTTTTATTAACATAGATTGAACTAAATATTAGACGCCAAGTTTTTATGTTTGCCTGTTAAACATGGAAACCATATAATTAAAATTTTGATAGATCATTCTGAAATAAGTGTTTTTTTCTTCTTTTCAAATGCCAGCGAAACTAGTTTCTAATATTGAAATGTAAAAATACCCACTGTATATCACAGAAACCCTGAAAAACCTGTTTATGTTTCAATGTTTGCCATGAATTCATAAAAATTTATTTTGATAAATAGTGGATAAGAAATATCTTGTATTCTAATGCACTTATTCGAAGTTTGATCGGCACTTCAGATAGAAAAAATTTAAAATAGAGAAAAACTGATGTTTTCCGTTTCCAAAATCTTTCTTTGTCGCTAAATTTATTGTAATCCTGGTCTTGCTCATTAAAACGCGGAGTCCATATAATATGAGAGGAAACTAAAACTTACTATTCCACTGTCACTGATGACGCGCAAGACTAAGAAGACCATCTAGTGATAGAAGTCTGCACCTGTAGAACGGCCTCTTTTCTATCTTAAAACAAAAGTATTGATGCCTATGTGTGAAGAATAATGACTGAAGGTGTAAAACTGTTTCTCTTCCTCTTTTCACCTTCCCATACTTCTGCTCTGGCGCGTGAGTGGTATTGACGGCTTGAGACTTTGGTAGAAATTCAAAAATGGATCCCCCGACTCGCTCATGTTGTCATATTCTATTCCATTCTAAGTTTGATTACTATGAGTGTGATTGTTACTGTTCAGCCTTGCACCCTATTTTACTCATGTTCTCATGTCTGTACGTAATTTATATTTGACAGCATGATAACTGGTTATCAGCACACGAATGTGCCACTCTGTTAGTTTTCAATCCCATTTTCTAACGTATTCTTTTAGCGTCCAGGTATTTCAAAATAAATCCACGGGGATTATGCTTCTGGTTTAGCAATGCTATATTTCACGCTGCTGTAATTACCGAATTCAAAGAGACGTGACTGCAGTACAAAGTGACCATGAATTATTAAAGCACCAATGTTGCGTCCAGAATTATTGCTTCAAATTATTCTAGCGGCTGAAGCTGTGGCAGGTATTGGCATTTTTTACTATACACTGGCATACATTTTTTGTAATGCGTACCAACTTACATTGGGAAATCCATGTTGTACCAAAAAATATAAACATATGTTTCTTCTCACAGCGTATTCAAAAGTACTCGAGCATGATAATATTTTTAAAACAATTTTCAATGAAACAACATGAAATGCTTTTTAAGCAATTCATTCATACAAACTGGTAAACCTTCGAATATATTTTTAAGCCAAGTTTTTCTAGAAATAGAGAATCCCAGCAAAATTGCTCATCATCCAACATGAAGAATGTATTTCTGAAACCCTCACTGACGTTTTAAAAGATTGGTTGTATTTTTCCCCTTTTAGTGAAGAACGTTCTTAATGTGGAGTCTACGCTATATTTTTTAGCCTTCCATTGCCGACATAATTGTGACTCAGTCCTTAACACTAGGAGAGACAAGCATAATGAGCAAATTTCTTACTAAGACTTGATGAACAGAGTAGTTCAGGGGGAAATTACGATGCAGGAGGTGCGTTCATTATAAAAATAACATTTTTATTTACACACGTGTAAACAAAATATTTGTATCAAACGAGCACGAGTAATAAACATTATCGTTTGATGTGTACGTACGTTTTGCGCAATATTAGAATGTTTAGCTTGTTCGTTTTGGCATACACCTGTTGTTGAAAAATAAAATCTGGTCAAAGATTTTTTGTTTCTTGATGCTAAAGATGTTAAGTGAAGATGTATGATGCTTTAAGTAAAACTCATACAGAATTCAAAAACTATTAGCGTTGTAAGAATGCTTTCATAAAAATTGCCCAAAAATCATAAGGCCTAACCTCTCCCGATGCAAACATCTGACATGCCCCAGGAGCAAGAGAACTGAGAAGCATCTCTATGTGAAGGTAATGATCATATTTCTTTCTCTTTCTTTTCTCTAAAAACTACTGCTTTTTTAGAGAGAGAGGGAGAACATTCAAGACATATACCATTCTAGACTTCAAAGACCGTAGCATTGTACATTAGTTGAGATGTGCCATCGAAATTTAATTTTAGTAGTGAGTATATGTTAGGAGATGAGATTTTAGGTTTGTGTTTTATGAGGAATTTTTAATTTGTGTCACACAATTCGAAATACTAATACAATTATGGTAACTTTTGATTAGTAAATTTAAGAACTTTACAGCAGTTTGGAAGACTATGTCTGTAGTGCGAAGGTCAAATCGTAAAATGCAATTTGAAAAAACTGACATATCAGAGCAGATCTAAATTATTACATCATAATAACCGAGTTTAATTGCACTAATGAATTACCGATTCCCTTCACTTACTAATATCATTGAAATTTATCAGCTCCTATTACACGGTCAGGCAAAATGATCTGACACATTTGAAGGTTAAATGTTTCAGATCATTTTGCTTGACCCTGTACATCAACAAGACAAATGCTACAACGAGCTCAACAAGATCATATGTTTAGCATAACGAATAGATATAATTAAATCACTGGTGATCGAAATCCCTAATACCTGCACAGAAAATGACAAACGTCCATTCACTACTGACTACTGAAGAAAATTAATGGCAATGACCAGTAATGCTATTCCTACCCAATAAACCAACGACTGATTTTCGTTGGCAGGCACGACGCAAGTTATCATAGGGCACCAGCTAATTTCTACGTGCATCAACGTTACCCTTCGGTCTCACAGCCCTGCTTTCAAGTCTTGCATGAGTTCTTGGTTCGTGAAGAGACTCCAAGCAACCATCACATGCGTGCCTCTGAGGGTACGACTGGCAGAACAGCTATTTTTGCAGGGCACTTCGCTATCTCTAAGAGCAGGCCTTCAATTTTAAGGGTAATGAGCTCCGCCAAAAACAGATCGTTAGCTCAGGCAATTAGATGCTAGCCTCGTGTGAATATTATTCCGAAAAGACCTCTTCAGTATGTATTGTTATCGTTTTATGATGGACAGCCCTTTCATTGAAATAAGAATAATGGCTTTGAGTTTGAAGATAAATTGGAAAATAGAGTGACATAAGTATTTTCCTTGCTAGTTTTAGTTTCAAATATTTTACCTTCAATAGCAGGAGAGATTTTGAAACTGAAAACGTGCATGAAAGCTCATCTGAGACGTGTAATCACTCAAATAGCCTCATACATTTTCATTTTCTTGAAGCTTTCGGACAGAAACAAGTTTTCTTAGTCCATAAAAGAAGTTGCTTGTTGGGATAAGGCGATTACTTCCTACAGTAAAACTTTTCAGCAGTGGGAGATTTGACAAACTTCAGTACCTGACTAGCAAAAGTATTTCCTCAACTGTGTACGCCTTATTGATCAGTTTGCACATACGCTAAGCAGCATTTTGAGTTCCGTCGATACAAGTTCACATATGTGGAGAAACACTCAAATCTGCGTTATTGATATAGACACACGTTTTTTAGCTTCTCATGTCATTCTTTTTCCAATGAACTGTTTTGCTTCCTGACCATCGTTTTCTTTGAACTGTAATTTCTTTGGAAATGCATTTTATGATCAAATATTACAAGTTCAAACGTTCACAAATGCTGTTCTGAGTAAGAAGGGAGTACGTGGTTTTTGGCTTCCTTTGTTGAGCTAAAGATTTCTATGGAAAAAATTAGGATTTTGACAGCCTGTTCCACACCTGATCAAACACGTTTGTTTATACAGTCTTATAAGGTTTGCATTCTGTTCTCAATGAAAATCGTATAAATGTATATAACAATGCATTGCTAAAACCTGCAAGTCTGACAAGTGATCTTGAACAACTACACCTTCAATTTTTGTTAAAATGCGCAATGCTTGTTTTACAGAAAAAAATATTTTACAAGATTCATTTATTTAAACATCACTTGAATTTTTTCCTAAGGAACGAGAAGCCTTTCTAAGAGAAGTGGAAGTAAACGTCAGTAGTATTTATTTTAAATCAACGGGCTCGTGGGACACGATTTCTTGGAAATTCTTTTAGGAAAACATTTTCAGGAGAAAGAAGGACACGTAAAGTAGGGAGTTGCGTAAGAGAGCTCCTCTTCCATAAAAGAATATTTTACTCTGGAAAGCCAAAACTTTTCCTGGAGCTACTCTTCTATTCTGGTATCGAGAGTATTGTGTGACCACACAATGTTCACTTTATTTTTCTTTTGGAATACATCGTACCATTTACTGTTTTAGTTGTTCAAAAAGTTATTTATTCCAATTCGTGAGTTTTCTCATTTAGTGTTTTCTGATACTACATTGTTCGTGCATTCAGTTCCATTGTAGAGACAAATTGCAGTATATGGTATAATTATAACCTATATATTATATTTTTAAAAACATATTCCCATTATATGCTATCTTATCATTTGAACAATTATTTTCTTAACTGCGTGCTCTCTCATAATTATCATTCATATTAAACATCACAATACTTCTGTTCACGTCACCAATCTTTCATTTGAAGGGGCTTTTTACTGTATCTGTTCTCTAAAAAAACTTCATGTTAGTTGTAGCACTCAATCTCTACCTTGTGAACTAGAGATATTGTAAAGCATTCTTGCTGTGACGTATATAAATTTGTATTGTCTTATTGATACTCAGAAATTATTTTTTCATTGCAAATTTTACATCCGAGATAAAAAATACTTATAATGAGAGATACAACCCAAGAAAAAAACGAGAATCTTAAACACATGAAGCAAATAAACTATATTGTGTACATTTTGAAGGACTTCATAGGTTAAAGACAATTTTGAGTTACTGACCATTAATATGCAAAGCCTGTCTGTACCAAGAAAGTATGTTTTATATCAAGGATAAAGAAAAACATCTAGAAAATTCTTTCAGAAAAGAGAGGATAATACACAATTTTTGTCAAAATTTTTGAGATACATGACAATATCCATACTAATAACAGTGATGCGTGGGTTGCGTCGCCTAGCTCTAAAGGGCGTAATAATTTATGATTTTTGAACCGTCATAAACATCAAAGTAACTCAAAACCAGCGCCCTAGACTTTCCTCATTTCTTATTCTGATTAGAAATATTAAATTCAAAGAATAAGAACTCTGGTGCTTATCCCACGTTGATGGATAAAAACTGTGCGTAGGAAAATATCAGATGTTTAATCTTTCGATTCCCGTGTGCACCCTGTCACATCCTTCAAACGCCGTCATATAACCATTGTTTCGTTTTTTTGCATCTTGTACAATAAGATTTTCACAATAATTATAGACATATCGGATGACGTCGATACCACACGGTACAGTGGCTTGCGTTCAATTTTCTTTGTTTTGCTGGTTGACCAATATTGCAGCTCCTCTGCCGTCACATCTGCAAACGCAAGAGACTTTGAAATGATTTCTGCGTTTCCTTTGTGCAAATGATATCCCAATGGCTTTTTTACGACAGATAAAAATTAAATCTGTGCAATGATAATCTAAGTATCGACCTTTCATTTGCTTCTATTTTGAACGAACACTAGAAAGATTTATTTAGCTTTTTGCCCTGGCATCTATACTGGCAAACTTTTCTGGTGTACGTAATTTGATGCGCCTAAATTAACAGTGTAGCATCGGCATGAACAGCCTCAGTTCCCGCCGAGGAGCTCGCTCGTTTCATCGCCTATTGCAGCCTTCATAGCAAACCACCAGTTCCATCCAGGACTTTTTTTCATCAGCAAGACATCTAGAAAAATTGATGAGCCTGAATGCAAGACCGATATCGAATGTTGAGTATCGCAGAACCATCTGTTGGTAAGATGGAACGAAACGGATAATATATCCGTAACAGAAACAGAGTTTGTGGTTCAGAAAAGAAGTGTGTATCGGCTTCTGAAATGTTATCCAGGAAGCAGGTCGGTCAGTATGGCCAGTATCATTTCTTTCTGCTTAAAAATTATCAGCTTCAAAAGAGAGACTATCAAATGATTTTGCGTATATGTAGCATACATTTCCTAGACGAATATTATGGGACTCAGTCCAAGTATACGTTCGTTCACTGGTATTTAAATGCAAATTAATCATTGGTGAATTACTGCACTATATCTCCAGGCGACTAAAACAAAAACTAACCCAAGGTTTTTGTACACTGACCTTCAAAGACTTCAAGGATCCTCAAAAAAGGGAGCGCGGAAACAGAAAGAGACAAGATACTCGCATGTCAACAACGTGACAGCTTTAATCTCCTACTTTTCGAAATAAGTGGAATATGTACATAGAGTATAAATTTTTTCCACGAAAGCGAATCATTAAAATGGGAATGAAAAATATCATTTTAAAAGTTTTGATTCAAGTATTGCAATTTTGGCGATGTTCATTGTCCTTGCTTTGGTCAATGATGGAAGTATGACCGATTTCCCCCTCTGTTCTGTAAATCATACCTCACAGACAATTACGAAAAATTCAAACATCTTTATTTTATCATTCGCACAACAACAAACTGAAAGGACATAAAATATACGGGAAGTCTTTTACACTTGAAACAAATGTTAAATTATGTATGTTGAAGCCCTTTGATGACTGTCTGCCTAACGCTTAAGTCAACTTGTATTCTTATACTCTTGTTACTTTGCTTTCAATTATTATTGTAAAGCTAACTCAGTGTTAATCTCTTTCATGATCGTGAAGTATTGAGTCAATTGTAACTCTGACATGTTGAGTTGTCTGTCACACGAGCTCCATAAATTATGAGCACAAGCTGGAGTCGCTCTCAAACTCAATGGTTTTGATATACGCTGTATATCATCAAACTCGTTTTGATATATGAACCGAATTCGAATTTTTTTAATTGAGCAAACTGTTATACATCCATCATACAACAGTAAGCAACAACGATATGCAAGTTAAGCAGGTGAAAGAGTGAGCTAGAAACACAAGTATACTGACTAGACGTGTGTTTGTATGAACTTGTCACGCATGCCCTAGTATTTATTTATTTGAATGCTGTCCCCTGAAGTGCATGGTCGTGCATCGTGTTTCCTCTCGAGAGAATTACTGACTGTGAGGCAGGAAACGAAATCGTACCGTGACCACGCACGGACAAAGAAGGCGACAAACTAGATACAAATGATGCAGGGTGAGGCGACACAACTTCCTTTTTTCAAAACTTTTTTAATGGCAAAAAGAAAGTTATATTGCTGCTTCCTATATAAAAAAGGATGGTTAGAACAATTATCGTCGTTATTGTTATTTCAACTTCGCACCCCAAGCTTAACTCATTTTCCCTCTTTCTCGAAGTCTTATCAACCGAGCTTTTTAACGGTCCCAGGGTTCTATCATACACAAGTTACAACGACTTAAGAGACATAGTCGTTCAAGGAGGACACCGCCAAATTTCAGCGAGGGGTTTTTCACCAGTAAGGTTTTGAACTTTCCTGCATGCATTTCGGTCCGGCGTAAAATTCCTGAATAGATTTCGAATGGAAGAAAAATTCTTCGGAAGACCAAGGCCGATCGTGGATGGCAAGTTTTCGAAAACACTCAAGATCTTAGAACGGAGTACTTCTCCTAATCAAAGACGCACAAGTACAGATGCTCTTTTTCTATTGGTTCCCAAATAAACGATTTTCTGAAGGCATAATAAAAAATGGTGATGTACCTGAAAAAAACTGAATAGTTCCTGTGCATTATCTTGCTGTTTTTCCTCGAGGTGTATGTAATTATTATTGACAACTCACATTCAACAAAAAATAATACAAGTACTCGTAGTAGATACATTACCAAGCAATCAGTAAAAAAACATATTGAATGCACAGCACGTACAACTGTGATATTAAAAGTTTAAAATCAATTTTTTTCAATGAATTTATAAAATTTCATTTACTTAATTAATCAGCAATGACTACTATAAACAGGACGTGCACCGCCATATAGCTGACTACGCTAGCGGAGGCCATTGCATTCTTAGTAACATAACATTTTCTATCGGAAAAATTGATCAAAAATTACTTCTTTCAAGCAATAGCAGCGATAATAAGGTTTTACAGTGAATTATAGATGGTTTAAAGCACTGTAATACTTTGAAATACCAATTTTAACCGGACTTAACATGTATTATTATATGAGCTTAGTGGCCACTTTATAAAAAGCCGAGTTGCTGCAGTTTTAGACTTTACAAATTGATTATAGTTAAACCTTTTCCAATGCAAACAACCAAACATACAAACATTCACGCATATAATCAAACAGACATAGAAGCAAAAACCTACCAAACTGCAGCGATTAGTCAGCCAACCGGGCCTTCTTGACACAGGCCTGAAGAAGGACTACATTCTTCTGCTAGTCTTTCTCTGAGGGGTTGACAGCAAATTTGAGGGGTTGACAGCAAATTGAGTGAGTACAGTAGTCGTCAGAATACTGCCTTTCTTTGACTCGTACAGTTCCTTGACGTCTGCAAATGATACCGTGTTTCATTGTCAAGACTGATCTTCTGGCCCTCCTCACAGATCCAGTTGTTGTGGATACAGTTGTTCAGCAGATGTAGCTCCAGTTGTTTAGCTCCAGTTGTTTAGCAGATGTACTGTGTCAAAATGGAGAAACCAGACACGTTCGTTGTCAAGAGGATGCTTAGCTGTGGCACTGCAATCACCTAGTGATTAGAATAGAAGCGGCCTTGCAGTCTCGGTTGTTCTCGGCCATGCCACTCAGCAACCCATCAGAAAATTAAACAGTTGGGCGAATCTGTACTTCATCTACCAAGAGAAACACATTCTTCTGCTGTAGTGTCTGGATTTTGTCAAATGTTTCCCTCAGCACCTGGTCCTTGTCAATAGATGAAGTGATGTACTGCAGCTTGCGTTTGCATGGCAGCACCAAGAAGTCTCTGAGCTGTTCATAATTATACTTTGGGTATGATTGAAGAGCAAAACAATAATCATTCATGGAAAACTGCTTCTGTAATAAAAGTTTCAACTGATGTGTGAGAAACCAACTTTTTCTCCTTCTCGGTGTGGAAACAGGCTGATGTGTGAGCTTGAAGAAGAGTGACAACATTTTGAATCGTTTTGTCAAACTGGATGTCATAGTTCATTGTCAAACGCACAGTTTCGTCGAACTGAGTATACGATCTCAAACCATTGTTGGGATGAAGTGTCTTAAACAGTGGTACACTATTGACATTCTTGAACGCACTGAGCGTTAGTGGCGAACACAAAGTGGGCTTGTTTTCGACAATCACAGACAGGTTGCACTCACTAAAGTAGCCGTTTATGAACAAACACACAAGCCTCTCTTTTGATCTTGAAATAATCAAGTTCTTATACTGCTTCTGCTGGTTACGTTTAGGTTTGAAAGAATCAAATGAGGTAATCTTATCCTTCTGAAAAAAATACCTGAGTTGTTGGTCTTCAACTTTCGCCGGGCGAGGTGCAGGTTTTGGAGATGGGAGACATGAAGCAGTCACATTGAAGATACTGGGAGGGATTTCATTTGTTCACACAACCCCACACTTGTTCGGCATTTTTAATACACATAATTAGCAATAAACTTTGTAAACAAACCGTATCCACTTAGAAATGCAGCAATGTGCCTCGAAACAAACAACAATGTCCGATTCAAACCGAGCGACAGAGTACGACAATGTTCGCACTGTGACAGATGGGGGCAAACTGAGCTTAGTGAACTGGCCTCCGCTACCTTAGTCAGCTACATGGCGGTGCACGTCCTGTTTATAGTAGTCCTTGTTAATCAGTTATATGAATAGTAATTAATTTTGAGAAATTACTTCAGCCAATTAAGATGTGCTTTTCAGTTTTACGGTATTGTACGAGTTACTTATTGAGTCGAACAAACTGTAAATTATGTTGCCAGTCTTGACTGCACCAGTCCTCTCTGAAAACTACAAATGACAGCGGTAGTAATCAATAAAAATTCTACTGGAATGAGGTAAAAAACTTCATAATACAAAAATGACCAGGGTATAAAATATTTCCAAGGAGGAAATATTTCCAGATTTATTGCAGAGTAAATTTAGGAAAAAACAACAAGCTTCATCAAAAATTGATCGATTACAAAATTATTTGGAGCTTCTGCTGGAATGAGAGCGTTTGAACTCATATCACCCCAGATCATGAATGCATCAAACTTCTTCTCAAACTCACGCAGCTTCCCCGCTTCCTTCCAAAACCTTGTCTAAACAACATTACTCTTGGTATTGAGAGCCACACACTGTGTAATCATGGCACTGAAATTAGTGTTAATGAGTCTCTCACATGTCAAACTCTCCTCTCCTGATTTTGATCTAATCCTTCATCCCCTGCAGCTTCTTTCTATAGCTAGCTTTGGCACCGGTCTTATGCACGACTCTCCAGACCACAACTCTTCGAACACTTCTCCCTTTCTTGTTGAACATCAATCTCTAAATCCTTCCGGTTTCAGTCCTAAGATTTTGTTTTTCCCTCCTGAGCCCTTCATGTGATGCAAACTCCCAGCGTTTTCCAACTTCTCACAGTTGAAGTCTGTGAAATTCTGTAGAGTCTTGACAGCGACTTGAGAAAGGTCATTTTTCATTGTCATACAAAAGAAACTCGGGGAAACGGTGAATTGGAATGTGAGGTTTCTTATCAAACTTGACTTCCATCTGACACCTAAGATACTTCTTGCAATCCAAATTCATTTTGGGCGACGAAAGACACTTGAGTGATAAAAATTTACATTGAAATTTAAATTTATTATAGCGAATAAATATTTTGTGTTGAATTTTGCTCGGCCACCTTTTATCCTGCCAAAAGTGACAAATGTAATACTCGTAATATTTGTGTAACTGTTTTGAATGTGAATGGGATTTTTAAATACTTAAATTTTTGACTTGGTACAATATTTTCAAATTGTCAATATTTCACCCGAATTTTTTTTTATTGGGACGAGCGTGTACAAAATGTAAACCTTAATTATAATTGAATAGAGTAATATGCGTGACACGACAGAGAGATAGTCCAAGTTTTCAAAAGACGTACAGTTCTTATTTGTTAATATACATTTGCTTGGCTATTAACTATATCTTTTGCCGAGAGTAGCAAATGGAACAAATTAAAATTAAATGTTTCAAATAGTAAATTGATACCTGATAAATATTTCATTACATACTACGCTATATATGCTCTAATATAAAATTTAAATGATTTTTTCATCACTGTGTCTCAAAATTTATCTTTTTTAAAATTTTAGAAACCTGTTTCGTTTACTCTGGGTTTTTTAGTGATTCTATTCTTCACCAAGTTCATTGATATTCTTAGTTTTACCATGCATTGGTTAGTAAGAAAAACTATTTAATATGCAAACTTAAATGATAGCCATATTCATCAAAAACAAAACAACACAAACTAAGCTGCTTAGTTTGTAATGTATTGCCGAAGACTAGCTTTATGTAGGGCTTGAGTTTCCAACAAAATTTAATACAACATTTAGATGCAGGCTTGCTTTGTATTTATAGTAACTCACTCCTCAAGGGGAGAATAATTTAGGAATCTTCCACAGTGCTTTGAAGACATAGACGACAAAACCATATTTTCTTCAAACATATATTGCGGTACGATGTCTGCAACTAAGTCTCTTCACCATTCACATTCTGGGGGAATGCTGCTTTCTATTCATTAAGAGAAATGATTGAATTAAAAGAGAATTCAAATGCATAAATTAATTCCGAGTCGTTGGTCGGTTTAGACCCCAGCTACAGTTACGGTCAACAATATTCAAAATGGAATTGACCATAATAGATTTATGCTCAATAGAATTGACCAAAGTGAATTCAAGTTCGATAGAATTTACCATAATGGATTTTGGTACAATTGTTATAAATTTAAGTATTGTTCGAAGTTGTTATCGGATCTAAGCCCAAATGTGATGTATCAAATTTAATTTGTTAAGTAAATAAATGAAACAATCCGATTTTATTTAAAGTCATATACGTACGGAAAGTCATAAGTAATAACTAAACAAATTTCACGTAGGGTATTTTCTGAAAGAATACTTTTGATTAGAGCTTCTATTTTCAATAAGCTTCGGACGTTCAAATTTTGACTTAGTTCAAAAGCTTCAGAGAAAACTGACTTTTTGTTCTATCCGTGTCAGGTGCATCGATGATATTGCACAGTAAATTAATAAAAAATGTATGATTCTTGAAAAATTCCTGGAGGACGACGAGATTCCGGACGACCATACATAAAGTGGTTTTAGCAACTCAATGTACTCAGAGCATGTCTGAAATACTATCTGGCTCTTTAACTTTTCGGCACAAGTTAACAATGAAGGCGCTGATGAAGAAAAGTCTTAGAATCACTGAACGTTTTCAACCTAAGTTAGTGTTCTTAAAAATCAGGTGATCTTAAAAACAACAACAACCCACTTTATTTAGAACGGATCTCCAAATATATTCAAAGATTGTCAGAAATAAACAAAGCTTTGTTCGCAGCGTAGAAAAAAGAAAAAAAACACTTAGTTATATACTTTTAAAAGATATGCACTTAAGACTACAGTAAACAGGAATTTTGAATTAGATTAGAGAAAGGAACACAATAGTGTAAATATCAACAATTGTTGAACAAGTTTTTAAAATTTTGAGTATATCTGTTGAGAATTATTCGGTTTAAGGAATCTGTTCGGAGACCGCGTCCAACATGTTCAGTTATTTTCATGTAAAGTGGATGATGGTTGGCACCCACATACTATATCTACAATGCACAATCTGCACAATAAAAGCAACAAGTGAAAGAAGACTGCAAACTAATCGGTATAACGATAACAAAAACATTGCTTGGGTAGTAGAACAGTCATGTTTAATAGACAAAATTCAGTTTCAAGCTTTCAAGTCTTAAACTCTTTCAAAATTATGATTTACGAGCGAATTGAGTAGTAAAATTTATAGTTAGCTCCGAATTTATTACCGAAATAATACTGACGGCATTACGAGTGTTTGCAAATTTTTGGATATCTATAAAGACTTTGATACATTCCCTCTTTATTTTTGGCCAAAGGTAATGAATTTGTTGCCAATTTTGTCATCGTATAGACTTGACTAGTATTTCTACAGAACTAGTTACTGTTTACAATCATAAACGTTGGCGTAACAGCGATTTGTACCCTTATTCAACTGCATGTTCACACTTACATAAATAAAATAAAGGAATCTCCTCATCATCTCTGGATTGTCGGATATTTTTTGTCCAGAATTACTGATTCTTTTGGTTTAATTTAAATCACAGTGCTATCCTACTATTACTTGACTCTCCAATATGTTTCATTTTAATGTCCCTGAACTGGGAATTGTGTATGAAACTCGTTTTTAGCACACAAATACGGAAACATTGGTCCTGTTCACCATCTGTATATGTGACCAGTTGTGTAAACATTTCAAAATAAATCAAAAAACATTGCACACATTTTGTAGTATGGCCACAAAATATTTCTATGATTCTAAACATTTTGGACTAAAAATCTTTATACTCTTTAGATCATTTTTTAAACCCCAGTATCAGCTCCTAGTAGTATTATTGACAAAATAAACATCCAAGGTAACTGAAGACGTTGCGCAGAACTGGTCCCGGCGTTCCATCACATCGTTGGCTCAGTTAAAATGCTTTTCTCGAGCTGGATTCTCGCAAGAGAGAACTACGAAGAAAAACATTTTGGCAGGCTGCATACAGAAGAGAAGCTGGACCTTGCCTTATATTTTGGATACGAGGATCTGTCGGACAGAGGTGGGGGAGCTCCTAGGCTTCGTAAACAGACAAGGGGGATCTTGAAAAGTGCATTTGAAAGTCCAATAAAAGTTGGACGTTTGGAGGCATATTTTAATAGCATCAACTAGAATCTATCGCAGAAAATTTCAGTCGGTTTATGGTTGTAACAATGCAGGTTAAATTATATTTTTGCAAGCTGTGGTTTTACTCCTCAAATGCAGGTTTGTAAGAAAGGAACAAATTCGTCCAGTGTTTTATTAACGAGGATATTCTGTTGACCTGCAGCGCAGAAAATTATTCGCAGTACTAAATGGTGCATTACCATTTTTGCTAAAGAGCTGATGAATGTTAGAGCACATATTTTCAAATTGAATGCTATGCAATATAAATTAATGAAAATAAGGATTTATTTGTTTATTTCCCATTTCCCATGTGTTGAGCAAATTTACTTTAGAGGTTTTAGAAGTAAAATAGGATGAAGTCAAAAATGTTGGCTAATAAGATACAAAACAGAGCTAATTTTTTAATGTTGACTTATTCTATTAAAATATGTTTATTTACAAAAATCTTCAAACAGCATGTGAGAAGAAATGAATGAGCTATTGATTCAGAAAATATTCCAACAGACAAACAAATGAAGAATTAAAAACAGAGCAATGATAGCGATCAGTGGAAGTATGAAGAGATTTCGCCTGTTTTGAGTAATGGAGACAAAAATGCAGATTTGTGGAGGACGGGTGAGTGGATGCCGTGAAAATCAAAGGAATATTGAAAATATGAATGGAAGAAACTCGGAAAAAATATTTTCACTTGTGTAGAAGTGATCCACTGAGGATGTTCAAAAGAATTTCACTGAACCAATGGATATGCATGGGAGAACAATTTCATACCGGGAAGTATTTTTTTAATTATGTATTCGTGGAATAACTTTGGAGTGAATTTAGGCTAGCAACAGTTGTAGGAAAATACGTGTGAGAAACTGCAGTAAATGCTGCACGCTAATATCACGAATGTTGGCAGGCTGTCGAAGTAACGGGAGCAGGTAGACAGGAAATCAATAATGTTCAATAATATAACAAGTCTATATCTCGAAGCGGATTACTGCATGTGATGCTGCTACAGCTGCAGTGCTGACAATGGGTCTGGCTATCGAGGGAGACATGATGGTAGACGAAATTGCTCAGTAGACCGAAAATGTTGAACATTTAGCTTCAATATGGATGAGGGTGCTTTGGGACACAGCCCGAATAAAAAAACATTGAACGCAGAACGCAAATATAACTGTAGATGTTGTGAGGGAAGAGAGAAAATCACAGTACACTTAGCTTTGTTTTTGACGAGGCTTTTGAAATGTCGATATGCAGGAGAACTGTCTTTATATTGAACAAAGAGTTTCTCTGCAAAGTTCATCCCTTAATAGTTGTGGCTTGCATGACCGTTTTCTTAGTCAGGACGTCAAGAATCGGAAAAAACACAAAAAGATAGTTTCATCTAATTTAAAAAATTTTTTTAATAATGTATGCAATAAAAATCAACGTCGACGGTCTGTTTTCCTACAGTATGGCCTTGCTATAGCAAAAAGCTAAAATGCAATGGTCACATCAAAATTCGTAAAAATCGTATTTGGTAGAGCCTGCCTCTGCCATATGTATGATAAGTACCATATCGTAATCAATGCATCACGACTAGAAAACCATTTACATGATTTTGAAAATAATCAAAATTGTACTTAGGAAGGGTCATTTTGAAAAAGCTTAGTAAAAAATGCATTATGACTCTTTTCCCTTGCGATGTTAAGGCTGGACCAAGGCTGATTTGCAACATCCCTGTTACCAGATCAGTATTCAATTCTGTATTATTTTAAAATTTTTAGTGTAGTAATATGACTGAATGTGATCCCTAGTCCTTGTCGTGAAAACATCAATTTGACTGTCATTTGCTTGCAACAACATTTTGAACAACTTTCCAGTTCAGAACTCAATCTGAAACTAGTTTCAAACTGTCATTATCATTAAAATCAAGTTCATTTGTGTTTTGTGGACGTCACAGCTCATAATTGTAATTAGGAAAATATAATTTTTTCTTGTTTTACAAGTCAAAAGTATAAAACTTCCTATGTATAATAATGACTAAGCAAATATGCGAAGAACTTTGTGAGTACCTCTTTCAAATAAAGTTTTAAGTCAAACGGCAATCAATGTTGTTTGGATGATGGGTGGAATGTGATATCTTTCTAGCGGGGAAACATGATTTAACCCTTTAGGGCACGGTGGGATACTAAGTAACCCACCAATTTAGGAACATTTATCCCCTTTTACGCTCAACTCTTGCGCTTCAAAAAGGTTAAGAATTAGAATCTTAGTATTGATCTGATGCTGCAGAAATGATCATACACGTAAGTCATCAAAAATGAAACAGTCTTCCTCCTGTACTATAGTTTTTCATAGCAATGATTTCATTTCTTTCCATATCCATGTGATGGGCTAGCCTCGTTAAATTTTCCCATTGGTGTTGAAATATGACAGCAGTAAATTATTTGTCTGCTTCAAGCCATGAACGACGATCGAAAACTACGAAGTTTCAATTTGAAATTGAATTCTGAATTTAGAACCAAAATCCGTTGTAAAACAGATACTATTTTCTCGAAGTAAATTAAAGAATTTTACGGCAGAAATATTTCCCACAAAACTAAGACCTGTTCGCATGCAAAAATGCATTGTGTCGACTACCAACAATGTGCCACCTAATTCACTTCAAGTAGAGAGTTTCAAAGTTTTGTATCAAGGCTGTTAACTCTTGTTAAAACTGATGCCAACGAGCAAATAAATGACACTTATGTTAGCAAACAAAATAGATTTCATTTTTTGTCATAAAATTAATTCACATAAAATTAATGACAGTTCAATTGACCAACAAAATGGCTTTCCTTCTTTGACTCAAAATTCGGTTAGGTGCGCCATTTTCCTTTTTAGTAGGCCATATGACCGACATTTAACGGACTCTGACTATTCGACACTGTCAAGTGACTATTGTCAGTGTAATGAACGTTAGCTTTACATCACTCCAGTAGTGTTGCGTTATCCAGATACGCATCCTCCATACCTCAAAGTTCCTTAACCTGTTATAACTTCTGAGATTCGGTTAGGATCATACCAACTTCGCCTCAAAACTTTAACACAGACTAGCGAAATATTCATTCTGACTGCCTACAGCCAGCAGCCTCGTTACGGCTGCTCTGACAAGTTTGTGACTCTGTTGAGCTCATGTGTAATATGGGGAAAAAATGTACAATTGGATTATCACAGTGAAAACTCATTTGTGTACAAACGAATTTTATAAAAACTCAAAATGCCTCTGAGATACTCAAATACATACGCATGCAATGTTGATCAAGCTTATACAAAATAAATTCAATTATTGTGGCTAAATTTACGAAGACGTGGTCTATGAATCTTCTTTGAGACATAAGGCTGCGTCGTAACATAATATTAGAAAGAAACCTTCAGTTAATAATAGTCCACTTTGAACTGAATGTCGACTTTGAAATGTTCAGGGCAAAGAACCGAGTAAAATGACTCCTACTCGCAGCCCTAAATGAACCATGCCTGAGTGGTGGCTTCTGAAAGTAATTGCTTTGTCTAATTTTTGTTCCTGAAAGCATCGTTTTATATTTGATAACTTGGTTCTTAATTGCCAATATTGATGTTTGGTGGACCACATATACTGAGCGAACGATTTCATATCAGTGGCGTACAAGTCATTTTTAGTTCACCGTCTAATGCACTGAGTATAGATAAATGATCTCACACATATATAGGTTTGATAAAAATAAAAAAAGTGAAATGTGTTTACCCAAATGAAATGACACAAAATGACATTATGTGTATTTTACGAAAATATCATACATCTTCTTTTTTATTCTATTTTTCTCTGTTTTAACCTACGTATGTGTCGGATTGTTTTGCCGTAACGAGTTGAATAGATTGAAGTCATTGGATTTTCTTGTTAGCGTAGCTGTTAGTAAAAGCCTAACGTGTTGTTAAACGACAGCTATCGATTACCACCCATGAACGATAAGCCCTGTCGATCCATCTATGTTAATGTGAAGTCAGGAATTTTCAATTACTTAGTGTCCGTTACATGTAAATAGAGTTGCAAAAAATGTGCTGTTGTACTTTATATGTAAATGCCGCACTCTATAAATGCACAGTACGACAACTAGGCACCTCAATTACGTGGTACAGGGACCGAGTGCAGGGACCCAGCTAAACAATTTGTTCATGACAATTAAATACATGAATTCAGTAAGTCTTGCGTTTCTGTTTAATGACTACAATACCTCAATACAAGTACTTATTTTTTAGTTTTACAGGCTACAAGCTTGGCAGATTGGTTTCGACACACGGGATACGCGAGCATCAGTGCTGCAATGTTCATGAAATAATTAGTGATAATAAATAAAACTTCCATGATTATTTCAGTATCCTTGCAACAGTCCCAACCCTCAAACTTCTCTTGGTTCTAAGCAGACATTCGAATACGTTAATTTTTTGTTTTACTCGAAGTGAGCGTCTGAGAGAGTAAAGAACTTTCGAGAAACCCAACAGGAGACAAGGCAAATAAAGGCAGAATGAGTTTAATAACTTGTACTCAAGCATTCTTTAGGTTGCTGATTCTTCTCTCTTCGTCGCTCGTGACTATGTAGCAGGCTACGTGGCGTCATAACTACAAATAAACATCTACTAGGTAGTTACAGTAAAAATTCCGCGGTTTAGATTTGTCTAGTTTGATATTAATATATGGACGAATGTATTGAAGATTTACAACGAATTATTGTGCTTTAACACGTTCCCTGCGTATAGGTATTTAAGCAGTATTTTCTGCTAACACTACCGGTACACGGGTGCACCAATACGCAGAAAACATGTTAAATGAATATTTTTCATTGATATGTACAAAACTTCCATTCTACAGGGTGTCCCAAAAAAAACGATACCCAATTTTCAAGAGCTGTAATTCAGAAACTATTAAACTTGCAAAAAATTGGAAGGTTACATTTTGTTTTCTTATGCTTTGGTATCATTAATATGGCTTAAACTCGTAAGTTGAATTACGTATGAATTCGAAAGCGTGATCTTAAACTATTCAAGATTTTTACTGATCGAAAAGTCTCCCCATTATGCAACTCACAAAAGAACAAAGAACATTCATCGTTGAGAAGTATTTTCGAGCCAAAAGTTGCCAATAGGTCATTCAATCATTTCAAGAGCATTTTCCTGAAAGACGGTCTCCAACAAAGATGACTATTTGGAGAAATGTTACTAAGTACAGAACTGAAGGAACACGCCTGAATCTCAACAAAGGTCGATCAGGACGGAAAAGAACCGGGCGATCGGAACAAAATGTTTGAATTGTTCAAGGAGCACTTACAAAAAATTCGCAAATCTCTGCAAGAAAAAGTGAATTAGATGTTACTAAATCTATATTCAACAGAATTATAACTTTGGATTCGAAGTGGCATCCTTACAAGATGCATGTGCGGAAAGCAAAGAATTGAAAATGAGGCCAATTTGCTGCAAGATGATACTCTTGTTAGACGAGTGATGGCGGGAATGAGGAGGCGAATGCAACTGTGTATTAAGAGAAACGGAGGACACACCGAAAGAAACGAACAATAAGAGGAACATTTCGATTGTTTTTTTTATTTTAGTGGCATTTTTCATTTAATAAACGGTTGAAAGTTATTAAAAACATGGTTTTAATATCATAAAATACGAAGTTTAACACAAGTGCGCAAACAGGTTTTTAGTATCGTCACTAAAAATACTGCTCAAAGAAAACGGTTAACGGTATCAATTCATCTGAAATTTTGTACAAAGATGGAACAAATATTAAGAAACAAAATGTGATTTGCCAATTTTTTGTAAGTTTAATAGTTTCTGAATTACAGCTCTTGAAAATTGGGGATAGTTTTTTTTTTGAACACCCTGTATATCTTATCTACCAAAAAATGGCCTAGATAATTCCCGCGGAAATTCCACGCTTTAGAAGTAATTAAATTAAGGATCTTTGAAATAAAATACAATTTTCAGTTTTACCTGTGGTAGCATCGGAACTTGATTATTTTCCATGAATACGTACAGCACTTCCATTAAGTATCTTATCTACCAATCACGTGGCCGTGTAGGAGAAGAAGGATAATAGCGTGAAAAAATACTTTATTTTATTGTAGTCTGGTGCCTGCAGTATCCACAATAGCATCTACGTATATAATCGACTATGTACATATCTCCATCTCTCTCTGTCTACCTTGGTTCATCAAATTTTCACCTATTTCGTTCTTTACAGCATTTCATCAGCGGAAAAAGACAATGTTCACCAGATTGAAACGGAGTTTAATTCCTTTATTTCTTCCTAGGATATTGATTTTTTGAAAATGGGATTAAAAAGCTTCCAAGTAGATGGATAAAAGTTATATCTAATGATGATATTTTGTCGAGCAATGAAGATTTTTCAGTAATATTTCTTTCAATTATTATGAATAACAAAATTCAAGACAGAGCATTCTGGTACCCCTAATACATTATGCCTTCAATATATGGTATTTATGTCTGACCAATGCTCATATCAATAGTTCCATTATAACGGAACATAATTAATACTTCTATTAAAACACTTGGCCACGTAAAGTTATTCCAACACGTAGTAAATCTGGATATTTGCTCTACGTATTCATGAAAATTCATTAAATTTATTTAATTTAATCATAGTCATGATATTTTTACTCGTAAAGTAAAATAAAACACTTGATATAAAACTTACTCATCAGTTATATATCGAATTGAAGATGAATCTAAATTATAGCTCAAAGTTAGATGGTTAAATGTTTGATGTAAAATCGGTAGAGTATTTTGTTATATAGGCTTGACATACTTAAACCTTGATATAAAGTCCGAAGACTTTTTTGACCTATGTTCATTGAGCTGAATAGGAACAGTTAATAGTTACGTTAATGATAGCTTGCAAGAAGTAGACACTATTTGTTCGAACACTATATAGTTCCCATGGAAATTCCACGATTTAAGAGCGAATAAATTTTAGGGTTTTCGATTCATACTTGCGTTATAGGTTTGATTAGATTGGACTAATTTGAAGTTATTGTGAAGACGAATGTATTAAAGATTTAAGAAAAATTATTCCCCTTTAGGGTAATAATCTTTATGAATGAATTTAGAAATTCTATCCAATATCTTATCTACTGATAACATGGTAGTGTAGGAGTGGGAGGCTGATAACGGGAAAAATTATTTTAATTTATAGTAATCCGGCGATTTTGGTATCCACAATCCGATGCTTGTAATACATATATTCTTGTTCTGATTTCAGTTCAATAAGTTTTCTCCAGCAAAAAATAGAAAGTAATGGGACGGACACCCACAGGTAGATAAAAAGAAAGAGAGAAAGAGAGAGAGAGAGAGAGAGAAAGCGAGAGAGAGAAACAGATGGAGATACATTGACTATTTTATAAGAAGATATAAATATATTTTCAATGTGTATCTGTTAAATATGTCTCTCTTGAGTTTGAAATGAAACAATCAGAATATTATATAATCATAATAATAATCATCACGAGTTCAAACGACAACACGTCTTCAAACACCCTCGCTGTATGCGGGTGTCTTCTTTTTAATTAGTGCTATCAGTGCGTACGTTCTACTCTTTTTGCAACAAAATACGCACAAAATAAACCTTAAAATGCTGTTCTGATATTTTTCGAGAAGTTTTTAAACAGGTAATAAAAGAATATTTTCTACTAGCAGGACCCTTGGAAATTCCACGAGATAAGACATATATTTAATCAACATATATGTCTTGATAAAAAAACTGATAAAACTGATAAATCTCTGAGTAGCGCAAAGAATTAATTTTTTGGTCAGAAAAAAAACATAAAACGCTGCAAATGTGTGTTTATTCATTGCAGCTCACCTCACTTGTTGACGTTACCCCTCTATCTCAAAGATTTCCTGCCGTTGTTCATTTCTTATTCTCTGCCTGCAGAGTCTCATTCTATCGCGAGCAGCTTCCAATCTTCGCTCCATTGTGTAGTTCTAAGACTATAATCGGCTCATGTTATTACTTTACAATTAGGAGAAGTATATATAAAATGTCAAATATATCAATACATGTAAATGCAATCTTTTAATGTTACACTGAGAAATTCGGTATCTATGATACTGCAAACTCGACGAAAGAGTAACGGACGGACTAGCTAACTAAGGAAATAACAAGCAGAATTATTATAAGATTGATTTATTGCCAGGTGCAGTGCAGAAGGAGATGACGTCACAACGCAAATTAATTTCTTCATCTCCATCACAGCTAGTGAAGCTCTGGGCTTATTTGCTCCAACCTTATACAACGCCAATTTAATTTATTTATATAGAATTGATTTTTATTCCAGTTGGTTGCATAATAGTGAACATGCTACGAAACATAATCAACTATTTTCAAATAATCCCTGAATGAACTGTGATTGAGATTATTTTTTCAAGCCCGTATTACGCCTGAATTAATTGCTTATGATTGAGGTACGCTGCATTAAAATGCTTGAAATGAAGGGATGCTGAGGTAAAGTAACTCACAGTGTAATAAATACTGAATAAATTTTACAAGAAACAAACTTTATGAGGTACTCTCATAAATTTAAATATCTGTTATAATGTTATAAGTCTCCTCAACGTTCATATATTGAAATTGTCAAACACTTTTAGTCCTTGCAAAAAATTAAAGTGTTATCGTGTCATAACTCATTGAACATGACAACAGCATGCTTTGAAATTTGTATTTCAGGAGAACAATTAAATCGCTGGACCTAAATCTCCATGATATTTTCACATGCATATCATATAGATCAATTCTTTTGTGTGCAGTGCTACACGATGGAGAAAAAATCAGAGTAAACGGAATAACTGAATTAAAATAATTAATATAATGATACCAACTGATAGAAATTTTTCATACTAATAATTACTTTGTATCAAAGCTCAAAATTAATTAATGATTAAAGTTTCGAAAATTTCTTGTGGCCTTTCGAGTAGCAGGTCAGAAATTATCATTCATAAAAATTGTTCGTTTCAAAGAGCTGCTACTCGAATAGTTCTTATTTATAAAAAAATTTTGAAGAGGATAAAATATATTTTATCACCAATTATTACTTAGATAATTGACAACACTTCTTGCATTATAAACAAATCGTGAAATGTTTCAAAAATACTGCTTTCTTACTGATTTAAATTTTATCATATAAATGAAAATGAAGAATGTTGTAGTACTATCAATTCGTTGAGTACATAAATAACGACAAGGGCAAGCCTAAATCTTGCTTCATGAAATACAGGTAAACATTTGAATAACGAAACACATTCCTCTCTTTCAACGAATTCTCAAACATGCTTTCGCTTAAGAAAACAATGATTAACTCTGCTGGAAAAATAGAGGCATGGGCTGTTGTTAAGAAAATACAAAATTCAGATAAATATTAACACGAAACTGACAAACTATTCCCACTAATATGACAAATTCAGAAGTTTTGAAACCTGACAAAACCATCTGCTATGTTTGACATAAGTTTCAAAGTTTTCGGATTGGGAAAATTGGTTTTCCTCCTGGTCACAAATCATGTTCCTGATGTGAGCACAAAGCGTCTGGAGTGATGTACCTTTGCTTGACTGAATTTTCTGCTTCTGGGCGAATAAATCTTACAAAATTTTGATGCTGTGGCAGTGTATTTTGCGATGTAGATCCATAATTTTTGTCAGAAAAGACTTTCTTAATTCAGGTAACATTAAATTTTCACTGCAATAACTAGTAACAACTGCTACTGCTGTGGCTAAAATGACTGCTGCAGCTGCTACTGAAGTCACTGCTGCTACTGAAGTCACTGCTGCTACTGAAGTCACTGCTGCTACTGAAGTCACTGCTGCTACTGAAGTCACTGCTGCTACTGAAGTCACTGCTGCTACTAAAGTCATTGCTGCTACTGAAG
>VCRD01000226.1:135753-169186 GCA_006783055.1 Trinorchestia longiramus
AGTCACTGCTGCTACTGAAGTCACTGCTGCTACTAAAGTCACTGCTGCTACTGAAGTCACTGCTGCTGCTGAAGTCACTGCTGCTACTGAAGTCACTGCTGCTGCTGAAGTCACTGCTGCTACTGAAGTCACTGCAAAGGCAGCGCAGCTATTCCAGCAATCTAAGTCCCCCCGTGAACTGACCTCGTTCATGCAATTCAAAATCTTTTATTCATGGGATTCGATGAACAAAGCTTAAAAGTTCTATGATCAGAAAATATGTTTTGGTTTTTATCGTGTAAACGCCGGCTCGGGTATTTAATTAAATTGGGCGGCAACTTTGATATTTAATCGATCAGCAATAAATGCAAAAATGCAAGGGGGACTTGCGTTGTAGCCCTTGCGAAACCCTAAATAAACTCGTAGCTCCGCCGTCCCGTAAAACTTTCAAGGAAAGTTTGTGTACGTACAGTAATACTTTGCTGCATGCAGAGTGCTGATAGCGGGAATTTTTGTAGGTAGTTTTGCCTTAGTACACACAGTGTACTGATGGCTGGGAGTTTTGCAGCTATAGTTTTGGTTTAGTACATACGGGGTACTAATGGCTGAAATATTTCTAGATAAATAAATATAAATAATTAAATAAAAAAATAATAAATAATAAATAAAAATAATAAATAATTAAATAATAAAGATAAATAATTTCTAGATAAATATTTCTATACTTTACTACATGCGGGGACTGGCCACAGAAATACTAGTACGTACAGTTGTGCTTTGGTGCAGGCGTGGTGCTGATAGTGGGAGTTTGTACAGGGTCAGTATTGCTTTGAATTAGACAAAAGGCTGATAACGCGAGTTTGTGCACAGCCAGTTACGTTGAAATATACAAAACGCTGATTGTGTTACAGATAAATTCTTATTTTGACATGCATTCTCATGTTTTTGGCTCTAAATTACGCTTTACAATTGCTCGCTTACTCTACAGAGCGACAATTCTCTTCACAATATTTAACAAATTAAATATTTTGAGTCGAATGAATTCTCACTGAATTCTTTTGGATGACTGATTTGTCCATCAGTTACCTCAGAAGAGATGAGTATCATACACTCTTAAACTATTCCATTTTTTAACAGGAAGATTATAAAATCGTTAACTCTTATATGAAGGATATTGAATTTTAAATCACTTTCATGAGCACTTTTGAGTTCAGTTAAATCTTGCATTAACGATTACATCGGAAATAAACACCCCCCACTATTTTTACTTTCATAACTAATACTGTGCCAACATTAAGCGCTACATAATATCATACATACGTATTGTTTTATCAAAAAATTTTAAAGCACGTTATAACTAGCACTGCATAGCGGCACAAAAACATTATAGTTATTCAGGTTGTAATGGACATGACAATGTCTTGGGCAGTCAGAAGTAGACGGAGCTCACACGTAATGCTATCTAATATGAATATTTCAACAAGTGCAAATCACGCCTGGTACCAGATTAAATATCATTATTTGATACCTAGATTCATAGTGTTGCCTCGTCATTTAAAACACGTTCCTGATGTTACAGCCTTATTATAAGGTCTAAAAATCAGGGATGAATGTATGAAAATATTTATGTCTAATTCCTTTGATTTGTATGAAATAATTACCTTTCACTATTGAAACCTAACTCATCTTACTTTAATTTTGAAAATTTTGAATACAGTCTTAGGCGTCCATTGCTTGCAGCCTTTGATTTATTCACTACAAATTACCCAAGCAAACTGCGTCTGTGACTGAGTGAATTAATAGACGTGGGTACGTACATACTCGTAAATAGCAACCAAATGTGATGTAAGGAAAAATTACTACAGGTATGCTCTCATCACTGTTATTTCAGCCCTCACTTATTGTAAAAATAGAATTTACATAATGAAAAGTTCGTTTAAGCAATTTTCACTCAAAATTTTTTAACACTGAAAAGTCACTGCTCACCTCTAACTTTAACTTTCAAACTCTGAGAGGCATTTTCCATATGACGGCCAAATAGGCGAAAAAAAATTCTCAGGAACCTGTGTTTCAAAAATATGTGCTTAAAGATGATTGTCATTCTGCAAAGAATGAATTGCAAAGAACCACTATTAAAAAAAGAATCCGTTAAAAATAAATGTTGAAAAAAAAGTAAAGTTCACGATGTCATTTGCGTAGGGGTGCAACATACTTACGCAACTTTTATCCATTGATTCCTACGTGCATTCATCGCACTGAAAATTTTCAGGGTAAGAATAACATACACAACTTCAAATTAATTTCACGCACAATAAACTGGTTGTGCTATTTTAAAATGAATTTCGTCGTCGTTTTCGTGCTCATTGGGGGCATGGGATAAAAGACACTCCTAAAAATTCTAATTTCATCCAATGGAGTCGTAAAAAGTTTCATTCAACACATTCCGAAAGTTGTAAATAACATCGAGATAAACATTCCGTTTCAGCAATGCTTCCTAATTTTCAAATTCATTTAAGCCCTTTTTATGGATTTTTGAAATCAAATCCAGTTGTCAATAGCTTGGAAGTGGCAGCAGACGTTCAAACGCTAATTTATTTAAAAGTTTTCTCTGCCATCGAAAACTAAAACTTTTTGTGTAAAGAATTTTAGAACTTTCATTGACTTCAAAGCCGCCAGGACGTCAAAATTTGCAACTTGATTTTGAAATACAGCTGCATTTCTCGTTTGAAAACATCACTTCTTCGCAAGCGTCAGAGCTCGCATTGCACAAGCAGCAAATTGAGAAGGAAAATTTGGGACGAATATCAGAGCCATTGCGAGAACACGACAACCTTGTATCATTATTGCAGTTTATAATTGAATTCCTACCTAGTTATATTCCATTTAGTTTTGTTTCCGAATAAACTCAACAAATTTTATTGAACAAGGATTTTTGGAAATTCAACAGTACGCACATGTTTTATCCTCTCAGTGTCTATTTGAAAGTCAACGCTGCTAGGTTTTTATTACCTTCACATTACAACAAAATTAGGTGGCACTGAATTATTTTTGGTCCTGCACCTGTTAATTTCGAAACACATTTCGTTTTCAATTCCATGCTACTGAATATTTAAAGCCTTACGCCATCTCACGTCAGAATTATTCACGGCTCTAGAATTTATCATAATTAATCAATTTGACTGCTACTGGCAGTGAGTTAAATGAATTTACGAGCGTCATAGAAAAATTCCTCCATCATGTACCAAAAGGGACACAAAAACACGATATCGCCTGAATGTATTTTGTAAAAAATATTTGTGAATTTAAAATTCTAAGACAATTTTGAATAAACTTCCAGGCAAGATTTTCATTTTCGTGACACATCATCGAAGTAGTACGCTTTGTGCCACATTGTATTGCTATCTAGGACAAGCGCCTCTAGGATAGACTCCCCTAGAATAGACTTTATGAGACTTGGGCACAAGGCATAGAACGTATCAACCCATGAATAGGCCAAGCGGCTCGTTTCTATTGCCATGTTTTATTCTAGAACTGGCACCTTTGAAACAGGTGTCTCAAAAACAGGTGCCCCTAGAACGGGCGCCCCTAGAACAGGCGCCCCTAGAACAGGCGCCTCTAGAACAGGCGCCTCTAGAACAGGCACCCCTAGAACAGGCACCTCTAGAACAGGATTAGAGTATAAGCTCGTATTGTCGGCCTATGCAGTGTATCGAAGTCCAACAGTGCTTGGAGTATATTTTTATTTATCTCCCTACTATTAGTATTTTTGCCTCTGTTTAGTATTTAGCAGTATTTATTTCACTACCATTTTGAATGCTAGTTGTGTTCAACTTTTTAATAACTTATTAATGAGATCTACTTACAGTATGTGCGATGTATTCCTCTGTTGCTGGAACTCATTTTCTGTTGATTTGCAAACTTAGTTTGTGCGAATAATGTGCAAGGTTTTTATTAAGACAACCTCCTCTGATTGTCCGATCTATCAAACAGAATGTGAATTTCTAGTCAAGATTTTCTGTATATAGCCATTGAAAAATAAGAGATAAATGATGTACACTATCAATAATTAATGCAGTTATAATATACTTTGAGAGTTATCTTACAAATGATGTTGATTTTTGGTGAAAATTTATCAGCCCCGCTTTTCAGTATATTGTATTTTGCCAACGTTAACTTTGATGCTACATTTTCATTAAATTGCTATATTGTGTATACATATTTCATCTAGGAGTAGGTATTTTTTTCAATGAAACAATGATTTCCATTCTTAAACTTTGAAGTTCCTGATGATTTTTTCCTCTCCAAGTTACTCAAACGAAGTTTACATATATGTGTCTGTCAAATTTTCCTACCACCGACATTTTAATACCACTCTTTGAAAGAAAAAAATTACCTTCCGGGAATTCTTATTT
Organism: Trinorchestia longiramus; assembly: GCA_006783055.1. Lineage (NCBI taxonomy): Eukaryota > Metazoa > Arthropoda > Malacostraca > Amphipoda > Talitridae > Trinorchestia > Trinorchestia longiramus. The sequence continues at coordinate 140,145 of VCRD01000226.1, forward strand.
CTTTGTCATTACTTAGGCAACCGAATGAAAAGTCTTGAGAAATTTTATTAACTAGCAGACTTCACTTAATCACATACAATTTCCGTTAATCTGAATTAAAAAAGTTCTAAGAAAAAATTTTTCTAGGGATTTTACAGCCCATTGCTGTATTGATTTCAAAGTACACTTTTTTTTCGTGCTCTCGACAGCAATGTAAGAAATAACATTCTTTGCATTAGCTTAGTAGATACATACGTATGTGTACCACTAGGAATACTCCCTTCTCTTAAAAATTGTTGGTGTATTTAAATTTTCAAGTTGATCCGGAAATAGTAGTCAAACCAGTACGAAAGGTTTGATTCAAATAAAGTACATGTTAACTCAATTATGTACTTCCCATATTACTGGAATACATTGAATTGACAATGTACAGAAACAAAAAAGGAGCTCTAAAACTCAGGAGTGATTTCGGTTTGTGCACCAACAATTTCGGACCGGAGGGAATATTATATGAACCTCAATTTCCAACAACCGTAGGTGGCGTTTTATTGAATAAGAGAGACAGGCTACCATGACGTGTGTTAGTTTAGTTCGTAAATTACATTGTATCGATGCAGACAATATGAGTATGTCTGCTTGATCACACATACTCTAGGACTTGAAATATTAGAACATGTTGGAGTAAAGAAGTACAAGTAACAAGTAAGAAAGTATTCGTACAGGCACTAGTTCCACACGTTCACTTCACTAGCAAAGGTGGTCATACTAACCCAAACAGAGTTGTAACAATTCTGGTAAGATTTTGGCATTTAAAGTTTGATACAGGTTTTGAATTATATAATGCTAGCTTATTTTTTCAATTGAAGCATCAGTAAACAATTATGTTTTTATAAGTTAATACAACAACATTTCAACAATCATGCTTACACGCATTACGTTATAATTTGCTAAATACTTTTTACTCTCTTTGAATTCTTTCTTACGGCTTTCAGTATTTTTGCAGCTAACTGTTGATAGAAGGCAAAAGTGATCTGAATTTCCCCAATATGCATTTCATCAGTGATCGTTTTTCTCAAACTTTAGCTAAAATAAAGCTGCACTGAAGAAATAATTTATTGAACAATTTAGTGTCAACGTGTAGTAGTTATTGGAGTTTATCTTCTGCAGTCAATATTAATAATTGTACTGGCTCACCATCATAAACCGAAAGTCAGGTGCTGCCATTCTGTTGCCAATTTTTGCGAGTATCAAAGCTTGGTAGCTGTGTATTCTTATTTTATTAGTATTTTTGACTCTTCTATTCGTTTCCTTATTCAAAGATACTAATTAAATTGTTTTTCACGTTCATAACCAGAAAATGACTCTACATAATAAATTACAGTTCAGAAAAAGCGATTATTTTAAATCTAAAGCGATGTTTGAAAGAACTGACAATTCTCCAGCGGGAGAATTACAGGCGTTATATTTTTGAGCCGCATTTGGCAAGGAAAGTTCCTCTCTATATTCTCCAGTCTTCTCTGAAAGAAGGAAGTTGAATCTCTGTGCCTCTACAATGAAGAAACTTGCCCCATCCACCGTAATTGTTGCGAAATGAAGGCACAGTATTGTCTGTCGCTGAGAAAGCAGAGCTTTCTATGGGCAACGCACAACATAATGAAAGTCAGGGTTCAGGCTTCTAAGTTTACGGAACATGAGGAGTTACCCAAACATTTTTCCAGGGGCTTGAATTCACCTTTGGAGAAAAAAATTGAAGTTGTAAACCAACCCACCAGTAATTTTAGTGTCTTCAGTTACTGGTATCAAAGATGCAATAGAAACTACAAAATAAATATTGAAACAAAATAAGAAAAAGATTTATCATCTGATTGCATTAATTTTAATTATCACTGAAGCATGTATTGTCTCATCGTATAGATAACATTCATTAGACTTCATTCATGGCTCATATTATAGGATAGATTCGTGTCCTTATGAATAAGAATGATTTTGTACCGTTGCAGTTTGACCCTTTAGCGACCAAGTTTCACGCGGTCGCCTTTCACGGTCTTTGGGAGAATTGTTCTAATAATTAAACAGTGAGCAATATGAGGTTGCTACTAGGTTTGTACGCTTCGGCATGTTACAGCGTCGTTCTTTTGGCTGCCTGGCTCTCAGCATGCTTCATTGCATCAGTGTACAGACGGTCTTTGTGAGCTTAAATGTAGAAACTAGAAAAACAAATTGGTCGCTAAAGGGTTAATTGAAGGGTGGAAAGCACTAGTGGACTACTTGCATTTTTTCCCACATGAGAAAATGCAAGTTGTCCACTAGTGCTGTCCACCCTTCATATAGTAAACTACTGGATCGTAATCGCCTCTGTCAGTGCTGTGTTAGCGACAGCACGGGAGTGGACTACTTGCATTTTTTCCCGTGGAAAATATATTACATTTACCACGGGAAAAAACGCAAGTAGTCCACTAGTGCTGTCCACCCTTCAATTGTGACGTTAGGAAAGAGGATGCCCTACTGTTAGAGCTTAGTTGGCACATTTGAGTACAAACAATAGAAGGCCCTGAAACTATTAAACACAATATATGTTCGTCAGCCAGACAACTGATGAAAAAAAACGGATACCAATCATGTTTATGCAGGATACTACTTCAGAAATGATATCAGACTAATTAGGCGAGTTATACCTATTCCTACTTTCGAAAGCGTAATAGTGTTCTATTTGTCAGATTGATGTCCAGGACAGTAATTCTCATAAGAAACTAATGATTTTAGCAAAATTCAACCTCTTTTATCAGAAAATAGTATGAGCTCAACTACTTTACCTGTTGTTTATGGTAATGATATTGTTAAAAGTTCAACTCATTACGTGCGTCATTTTAAAGTGTCATTCATCATAGCAATCAGTGCAAAACTTTACATGTGTAACAGTGTATAATGTCCGATACTTTGATAGTAATTTATTTACGAATGCAATCTTTGAACAAATTCTATAGTTATGTGTGACTTTTACAAACAACGTGGTATTAAAAATCAATTATAATGATTATCTAAAATTCAGAGTGATGTGTGGACTTGGAAAATAAATTAATTAATTAGGTTTACGCTTACTGTAGTAGTTATTGGAGTTTATCTTCTGCAGTCAATATTATTAATTGTACTGGCTTTCCCCATCACCGGCTTGGTCGACTGGTGAGCGAATCTGCTTTCGAGCGGGAAGACCCGGGTTCGAATCCCGCTGCCGACATGGTTGACGCGGCTAGAAATACGGCATGGGACTTGGGTAAACAACCGAATAATTATCGAAGTAATTATCCGACCCAAGAATGGGCCAGAAGGTTCGTTCCCATAGCCTCATTCTATTCTACTCTATTCTATTCTACTTAGAGTACAATAAACAAATATGTATCATTTTCTGTCCTGCAATTTGCTCACAAGATCGGAAACAGGTTTTCAGGTAGATGATTTTCGCCTAAAATCAAAGGCTTGGCTGTAATTTCCTTCTGGAATGAAAGCATTTCGAGAGGCAATTATAACGTGATCCACTTCAAGGCAGCTCCAAATGATGGTATAAAGACATGTTCAAACGATCCCATGTACAGACTTCAACAACAAAAGATAGAGCAGAAGAACTATTTGAAGAAATTCTACGAGATAATTTAAAATGAACAGCCTTATGATCTTGGAAGGCTGAAATGAATTAAAAAATTGATAGCATTTTTGAGAATAATTCGTGCAATGGATTTTACAGTGAGGAAATTCATAAAGATTGATTTGTCCAGGACAATTTCAAGATTGTGTAAAAGCCTGAAAATTGGGCAACCATTCTAGTTCAGACTAATGCACACTAAAGTACGAACAAATTTATTCATATATTTTTTATTTTATTAATTAAGCCTACGTCATTAACATGATATTTGAATGAGGGACGGTTTTCTATTGAGAGAATAAAAATGATATCTGAGACACAATTGACAAAAAATAAAGCAAAACAACACAATAAAGAGCAAATAATTTCAAAGCATTATCCACCCAAATTAACCTATGTATATATTACACATTCATCTTCGAATAACAATCTACTACTTGGATAGAATAAATCAATTGTTCATGGAAATTTCAAATTTTACAGTGAGAACTTTTTAAAAAGATTTTTGAGTCTTATTTTAAATAAAAATACTCCCTTATACTCCCATCTGCGTTGGGAACATATGTTATGTGTTCAAAGTATATTATGCACGAATATATAAAGTTTTCACTTTTCTTGCACTCGAGATCATTATTATGTACAAAATCATATTATTCCTTAACATTAACTCAAAATAAGAATCATTTGATAGCGTTGTTAAATCATATACCTCAGCGATCCATCTCATTTTTCAACACAATATTTTTTGAAGTATATATCCGACGAATCTACAATATTTTAAGATCAAAATTCTTCTGAAGATAATTGATATCTTAAGATACTTTTCGTAGAATAACTAATGCAAAATTTATGATACATATCGTATGGTAATCTGAGAAAATTAACGTCAATACAACTATGGAATTAACTGGGTCTGAGCATACAAAATATTATCTGAATAAGAGCTTCTCATTCCTACACAATGAAGAAGTTTTGCAAACATATATTACGTAAACTACCGTAACACGTGTACCGTAGGTATCAAAAACAGTCCTCACTCTCGCCTATGCCACTAGAGTTCTGTGAATATTACTGCCATCTGTGCCTAGCATTAACGAGTGCACGAGTATTTGAAAACAATGCATGTTTCTGTTCTCTTCCAGTCTTCAGAAAATCGGATGTGTTATACTGTGATTTGAATGTACCTCGTACAATCCAACAATTTTTGAAGTAATATCACCTGCCCAAGAAAGACTAGATCTTGTAGGAAAAATAAAAATAAAAACATTATCTACATGAAACGACTTCAAGGTTATTTAAATATAGATTTCTGAAGAAGATGAGAGTATTCAAGAGACTTTTCTATTACGTAAGACCAGCATTACTATAGAACTATATTATACATTCTAGAAAATCAGACCATGACATCTCTAAAGAATCACATAAATAGCCACAAAATACGAATTCTGCTCTAGCACGACATTTTTAGAAAATCATGTCATATACCCAAGAAAAACCAAACACAACATTTCTCAAGACTGTCATATATATACCTAAAAAGTCTAGCACAATATTTCTGAAGAATTACATGAATAACCAAGAAAGTATGAGCTCGACGCAAGGACGTCATTTCTAAAGAACCATCTACCACAGCAGAGCAAAGCCGAGGCTGCGATCTCCAAACTCCTGGACATTAAAAATTCAATCGCGTCAGAGGCTGGAGTTTGCATGGCTAATGTTCAACACTGGAAGCCTCAAGGATCGCGTAGACTCGACCATCAGTTCGAAACACTTCAAACAAATATCTTTATATTTATGTTTCAGAATACTTGAAGAAAATATATTGATTAATCATTGCTAATACTTCAAACGATTATCATGCTTCTTATTTCCAGCAGAATACAAAAATTTAGATGTATCTTCTCCTGAAATGAAAATACAAGATAAAACTGGAAACGTAGAAGAATTGGTATATGAATGAAAAAAAACTTTAATCTAATTGAACCCCGTAGACTCATAGCAATTTACTTAGCTGCATTTGGTTATAAAAAATATAAAAAATATTGTTCTACGTTTTGATTTCATAATGAAGGGTTGTGATCATCATGGGTTAAAAAAAGTCATAGAATTTATTCACATTAGTGTGTCAGTTTCTATTTAGACCTATCCTTATCACAGTTCCAATGACTCTTAAAGACTTCTATTTTTTCATATTATTAAAGTGATGCTATGATAGGTAAATCATTAATTACGTTTTTCAAATTGAAACTGATGGAAAGTTTTAATGGTGGGATATGACAATTGTGTGGGGCAGCGTCATAGACAAAATAACGAATTTGGGAGACTTGAAATAATTTTCAATGACTAATAACAATAATGCAAATGTTGCAGCCACCTAAATGTATAAGACATCAATCTGTAATGCACATCAATCGACAGATGAAAGCCAGATGACAGCACAGGTATTTATTTCACGTGGCTTTTAGCAAATCAAAAAATTCTGAAAAAAATATTTGGAAGGGTCGAGGGATTTCCTTCTTTCATATCAATTAACTATTCCAAAATTTTATTTCCAGTCTCTCTGGATTTTATGTCTTGTATAATTTTCTGTGAAATTTCGATCAGAATTCCATCCAAATTTGGTTCATTTTTTGTCCCATTTATAGAAAATTGGAAAATATTTCAGCGACATGCTGGGAAGATTCTTTCTACACTACTCCTTACGAGCTTAAGTCGAGAATATTTTTGTGCGCCCGAGAAAAGAGCTTTACGAATTTATTTCAGAAAATTGGCACCAGCATGCGCAGAATTTGCTTCTGATTCTTAATGGAATTGAGGTTTATTCCTTAGTGATCCAATAGTAAGGACGGTGTAAATTGCGGACAGTGCTGAACTTGAACGTTGATTAGACTCCGTGTTGTTCAACTGTAACTTTTACACCAAATTTTAAGAGCATTCAACACGATGTGATCTGACCCATGAATGTTACTGACAGCTGCACTTTTAAGCGTAAAAGAACTGAGAAGCCTTTCTATTTATGTTTGATAGATGACTTGCTGATGTAGCTACCAATCAGATGTAACCGGAAAATTTTGATTTCTTGAATAACTAAGTTGCACACAAAAAGTATTTGTTCATTCTGTGCATTCTTCCAAGTTTTCCACCATAGTATACCTACAGCCTAGGATCATGATTCAGTCGTTATGCTAAGTTGGAAAGACCATGCATGATTTTCAACATCTTTTGAAACATGAGTTTGATTGATAGTACTACTTTCTTTATGAACTTAACGTTGCACGCATAGCTAAGAAACGAAATTTGGAGTAGACTTCAAAAACTGTGACATCAAAAGAACTTGTAAGGTGTGACGAGGACATGCCACCTCCAACTTTGCACTCCTATTTTACTTTCACCTTCCTGTAGAAGACTTTTCATTTAGAGACCATCCAAGTTTTCTTCACCCCTGCACTTGCCATGTTTAATTATGAAGGACTTTGAAGAATTTTTCATAAAAAATTCATCCTGTTCATGAAAAACTGCAAAAGACCGCGCCGCTTCACCCTGGAACACCCCTGCTTTCCTCTGCCAAAGCCATCGCGGAAACTTTTACTTGTGTATTTTATTATTTTTCTTTAAAAGATTTGCATATTGCACGCATATTACATTCCGGCGGAGGTGCTCACAGAAAATACGGCGTGCGAGTTTCTACAGCATTCCACAATGACGCAGCAAGCGTACTTTCGAGAAACACTGAAAAATTCATAATTAGATATCACTACAATAATTTATACTTTCCCCCCCTGAGACGGTTAGGTATGACTGGTTGTTCAAGTAGGAAAGAGTCAGCATGTATGTATTTTCAACATGAAATTTATCATGATTATAAAATCTGGTTATAATTGCATGCGTAGATTGCCTTCCCTACTAAGATATTGAAGCTTTGGAAAGCCTACTCTCTTTCCATTATAAAAAGGCAACAAGAACAAAGAATAAATCACAGTTCAATCCCTACTCTTGAAACTTTATTTCAGCTTTGACACAGCACTATATTTTTTACCTCACGATGCCTACTGTTCCTACATTGTCTCGGATCAAGTGTTCAAGCACGTTGAATGCAGATTTTCTGCTGATATAACACATTTCCCGTTCTGGTACTGTAATTTGGAGATGCACGGCTAGTCGAACGAGGATTCTACTCGAACATGGCTTCTCTAACCATCTGCTTCCCTGTTGTTAAAAATGTTATCGAAAAATGTAACACATGCTATACACAAAATGTATTTTAGTTTGTTTTGAATTTGATTTCTTTCATTTCTAGCAATTTCTCTCTATTTCTTGAATAATATTCCACTCGTTAACTGACTGCAATAAATTTAACAATTGTACAAATACGCACGATCCTGTATCCAGTGTCAATGTTTTGTGGCACAAAATTCTCTGTTTTGTGGACCAGATCCCTTAAAAATATCATGACTAAAATCTGTTTGCAGGACGACGCATTTACAACAAATACAAAGTTCATATTTTACGACTGTAATATCAACTACTATAATCATGCTACCCTGCTTGGATCATAGAAAAATATTATTACATTCACACATATGATTTTGAATATTGATATAATGATTATCACTGTATTATTTACTTCCATATATAGACAGAAAGAACTCAAATTTTAAGAAATGTCTTCAAATACGTGCTAGGAATGTAACTGGTGAACGAAACGTTCTCTGTAAATAAAACGAGCAATATCAGTCATGGTTCTTCATATAAGGAAAATTTCCCCTCTTGTTTCACAATATTTAGGAAACGTGAGTGTTACTAAATTCAAAAATTAAGCTCAAGTGAAATACGGGAAAAAAATATTTTTCTAAGGACAAATTACCCACAAAAATTTTTACAATTATAATGGATCATGGTGTTTGGCTTACGTTTGTCGAGTTCCGATACGAACACATTAAATCTCTTTGTCTTCTATATTAAGCCTTGTTCATTGAATACAAACATCAGTTTAAACCCTGGGTTTAAATCCTAACAAATAGCTGCACCAGTTCAAAATCAATGTGTTGGAGGATTCATAAGAGGCACATTGACTACATAGCATTGAACTTCTGTGTCCATACAATATTTTTAGCAGCAAAAATTGAAATTTTGGGATTTATTTTGAGTTCGATGCAGTTAGCTACCATTTGTACAGCTATGCCAGTTTTAAAAGTGGCTTGTATGACATGATGTAAACGTGCTACATCTAGTACTGATTGTTAACTTTTTCTAGCTCACAATAAAATATTATTTGAATTTGTGTATAACAAGCAGTTGTGAGGGAAAGAGCCAGTCCCAAAGTTCTGAACTTCCCAAATGAATTCAAAGCTTTCCATCCAAAGAAGAACCAAGTTGAAAAGTGCTCAACAGTATTTCAAGGTTATAACCCATGAAAAAGTTACAAGCAGCATCACCCGAACTTCGGAGCTCGTTTATAGAGAAAGTAAAGTCGTATCAGACACACGAACGGACAGGAAGAGGGAGAGAAGTTTTATTTGGGGCTCTCAAGATATAACTACTGTATTTTTGTTTACTGAGGTGTATAAGTTTTTATGTTCGTGTGGTATTTTTCAGTATCAAGTATATTTGCTCGTGTCAGAAAGGAACGCCATTTTTTTCCATCACAATGTTACTAATGATTTAAAAAACACGTGTAAGTAATTTTTCGCTTACTTTGTGTATGAATTTTTTATTTGGTGACATTCATTAATGCACACTCGTAAATAAGAATTAAACACAAATCTTGTTTGGGTTTCTTACCTCTACCTTTATGCATATATACATCGTTAACATTACAGATAATTACGAGCAATACATCTTCTAAAAACCCTTAAGCTTTATTTTACCACAGCCGCTCTGGTGCTCGTAGAAGTTTAACAAAAAGTATGATCTAAACCTACGAATATATTCTTTCAATTGTTTAGCTCAGCTTGTAATCATCCTTGGTCATTTAGAGCACAAAAAACTCGAGACGAAACAAAGTAAAACAAAAAGAGTTGGATTCTCAAGTAACCAGAATTCAATTCTTCGGGAGCTCAGGTATCATTTTCAGCTGCTAACAGATGGTGTTCGAGCTCTTTCTTTTGGCCGTGCGATAAGTTGGAAACAATAACTTCGGACGCTCTACTCCTGAGATGAATTTCTTGCTTTCTGGAGTGTGAAAATCCGTTCCCGTGAAACAAAGTCGACGAGGCCGTCACTGGGAATTGGCAATGCCAAGCTTGTGCCAAATGGAGACTGCTGATCGAAGCACTTTTTGGAAGACCATCAATTTTGTACAGTCGAGTTGGTCAACTGTATTTGCACATGAACAATAGTTTACGATATGGCTGTGAATATAATAAGTTGGAGGTCATTGCAAAATAGTTGGCTCGAGGGTTTTCAGTATGCATTGACTACGGCAATTTTAATGCATTTTGTGGAAGAAGTAGTGTTGATCATTTGTAAAAACTAGCGTAAGCTTGAAGGAAACTCCAATTCACACCTTAGCTGGGAATAGCGGCTTTATTAACGTAAAATCAGCAACAGATTTTAAAGCTTCGCTATTGTTCATAATATTTAGATAAAACATAATTCAAACAAAAACAAACACATTCAAAAAAAATTGTAGGTAACTGCTAGGTATGTTTAATTATAGCGCTGAATAACTTGAATGAATTTTCATTTTTTTTATTTAGGTCTCCATGGAATTATTTTATACAAAAAAATACAAAGGCAAAGGAGTAAACTTATTCTCCTATGATTATCCCTTCCATTTAACTATCACAGAAGCACTTGGTACTAATAACTGTTACCATTTGACGTTTACGGGGTACAGCACGGACATAATCTCGCAATTAAGGGGCATGTGGTGGCTCGTTATTAGCCAATAGGAACCCAGCAAAATGATGATATTGGGGCCTTACTGAATAATATTTCATATCCTCGAATAACGTGATAATTTTTTACTAATCATCCCACATGTTCAGACCCTGTGTGTCGACAACTCAAGCATTTATGTTTTCTGTTGTACGTTTTTTTCTTCTCAAGTACAGAAATATCAGCGTACAATGTCAAAAATGAAGTCTAACTGGACAAAATGGTGAGCATTGTTTTTTAAGTCATCATAAAACAAATTTGGGCATTGCGCTGAGTTAAAAGAAAGTAATCTGAGCAGGTCAAAATCATGTCGAAGATCACCAGTATCGGAAAAATGGTTAATTGAGTTCTGACAATAGCATTAATTTCCTGCATGATATTAACATTTCGTTAAATTTGCTGTCCAAATTTTGACTAATATGTATTCTTCTGGTAAGTATATACCTTGCTTGGTATAATATGCCTACATACTACACTTGGCCTCTAATTATGTGGGTTTCTAAAGAGCCTAGTGTTAGATAGAGAATACGAAAATCCCACGCCTCAGAGACTGCAGCTTACCTCAAGTTACTTGAAATACAAGCTTTCTGGTGCTAGCGAAAACACTAATATTTTATCAATACTAATTTAATTATTATATAATAAAAACTACATTCATCTATTCAATAGAAAATTCTTTTTTTCTGACTTGAAGACCTACACGTTATTATAATATGCTTTTTATTTTACTGTTAGGTAGTCAGTGCAGAAAAAAAACTACAAAAGCGTTAATGCGTACATTTAATTCTTCAGGAATTTAATAATTATTTGTGAGATTTTTAAAGTAAAATTCCAGATTGTATTTTGAGCTCCACTCTAGTGCAGTAGTATAATTAGCACTTTTTTAACATGGAATAAAAATTTATTCATGATTAATTGCATATGCTACTGAAACTCAACGCAATTTACTACGCATTCCTACAATATTTTTGTAATATTTTGACACTTGTCTAAACTACAAATGTTATTTGAATGACCAATGGAAAATCTGTTTTTTTTTCATTTGACTCTGCCTATGAAAGAAATTCCGTAACATGCACCACACCATAGTAAATTGAGGATACATATGGAAAAGTGAACGAAAATCTGAAGACTGCTAAGGATTCAAATTTTCTACACAATTTTCCAAACTCTGAATCACAGCATGAATGTGTTCCACTAAAACTGATTTGTTCCTACAGAAGTTAAAGGAAAAAATTCAGGCTAGGCTACACTTCTTAACATGTGAAACTTTTTGGAAATTGGAGCTTTTTCTTTTCTCAGAATGCATCTCTAAAAAATGCCAACTTTCTTAGAATACATTTCTTCACTTACAAATTTATTCAATTTCATATCTCCATTGTTAAGTTATGTCTTGCTTTTTACAACATTCAATCCCGCTTCGCTGTTCACAGACGCGAAAAAGATGAATTGGACGCTTTGCAAAACTCAATTTGACTTCAGTCCCTGAGGAGGCAAATCTTTGCAGGCTTCTTTTATCGCGATATTTTCATTGTGCGCACCGCTGAGCTGGAGTTTAAAAAGGGTCTTAAAAAGGGTGATCGAACTTTGTGGAATAAAGCCTGTTCCTCCAAGCTCGAAGACTGTTTTCAAAATTTCCCCACCCCCCGGTCAGGCTTACAAAGGAACGGATAACGAGTCTTGTTCAATGTCCTATCCGACACCATTAATGTTTGTCTGCGAGACAATTTTTGCGTCCAGTGCTTGCGTACATTTTAGAAGACTCAAATGGAGCTATACATCAGTTAAAGGTCTTTCAAATTACGCGTTTTTTGTAATAAATATCCAAAAAAAATCCTATTGCAGATGTATAACCTATCCAGTATCCACACATGAATCACTGCTTAAAACTTCAATCAACACGTGAATCAGTGTTTAAAACCTTAACATGCGCACATAAATCACTGTTTAAATTGAAGCTGTACTTTGAAAAACTGATTCATAAATGTGACAATGCAAGTGAACAGCCCAACTTTGAGGACGAACCATAACTAGGCATGAAAATTAAAATTACAAAGGCTTTAGCGTAAGATGTTTGAAAAAACGATGACTGTCAATCCAGGGATAAAAAAAAAAACGCTGGTCAGTTGCCTGTAAAAATCAGTTTTATGGTTTTGATCATCGGAATTTTTCAAGCATATTTTATTTGATTATCTTTCATATAAAGTGAAACATAATCAAATGATCGGAGGATTAGGTTTGCAAGGGTGAAAATTCGAAAACAAGAGTACAAATAAATAGGCTTTCCAATATCAAATGTGCTACGCGCCATCATAAAATTAATCTTGCAGACTTCATTATTCACTTATCTGACGTACTACACAACTCATAAGTCCAAGAAAAAAGAGAATTCCAAAAATATGTTAGCGACCAAAAGTCACCGAAAGTCATTTTTGAACTTAACATCTGTTATTATAAGAGTACTGCTACTCATTTGCTAGCATCAGTAAATTAATATAACTTCTGTAATGATTACATTATTATTGAAATGTTTTCATTACTTTTCATTTCATAGTTTATAAATTATTTTCAGAGACTCGCTTCGTGCATGATTTTTCCTTATTCGTTATTAGAGAAATTCAATTAGCACAGATATTATGACCGCTCAAACTAAAACACTTGGAAGAAAACATTGTATTTCTCAGACCTGAAGAGTCTGATTACTCTTGGAGGCGAAGCGATCGAGACAAATTGTCTTCATCAATATTTTATTTCTGGAAGTTGTATATCCCAGTATTAGAAGAGGGAATTATTGGTATTCAATTTATTTAAACGTGTAATTGAACGATCTCTACAACTGCATCAAACGTGTTCGCTGTGAAAGCAAATAATTCTCGAGCAGTGTGACTATTACAAGCCACGACTGTGTACAAAATCAGTTAGTTATAATGTTCAACAACATAAATCACAACGCACTATTGATTAGGAAGAAATAAGATTGCTCTTCTCAGGAGAACATTGGATGTTGTTAGATGACCTCTAATGACATTAACGCGTCAGTCAAAAGCCCATCAACGAAGCAGAATTGAAAGCTTCATCTTAAAGAACTCATTAACCAAATCGCTAATATTAGCTTTGTTTTAAAGCTGATCACAAATAGTGAGTTCATATTCATTTGGGTAGTAGAATGGAAAGCATTGTTTTTATTTTAACTGGTGATATTCCACTCGTTTTGACTCTCGTAAATAATTTGCCAAAGTGAAAAGCCGTTTTAAGTCATCTGAACACAATCTTTTTGACTCATTAATTGTATTACCGTTAGGTAGAAAAAGTTTTATTCCAACAAATGAGTTCTAATCTTACAGAACACCAGACAGAATTTTATAACGTAATACAAATGTCAAGAAATCGAAAGAGATTTACGGGAGTTGCTGAATTTCATCTGCCTAACATCATATGACGTTTCCTACATTCCAGGCAACATCTGCCTGACATCACATGACGTTTCCTACACTCCAGGCAACGTTTGCCTGACATCATATGATGTTTCCTACACTCCAGGCAACATCTGCCTGACATCACATGACGTTCACATGACACCTAAGGAACAATTGAGGTCGACACACACACATTGATGCATTTGAAGAAATGCACCCAGTGTAGTTCCTCAAAAAATGATACCAATTACAATATATGTAGAAAGAAACAAGAAGCTCTCTTATAAATAAGGCAAAGTATGTTTTGATTACTAAGTGAGTAGGAGGATAGCTAAGTAAATGGTTACACTCATACAAGTATAGTATAGAGCCTGACCATTCATTACTGAACATACATTAAAATTCAATGTATGTATACATACCTATTTCACATTTTGTTCTGTTTGCATCTTAGTGACTCTGCATGTATTTTCATCAACGCAATTTTTACTCTTTCTCACTGTTCTAAAGAAATGAGATGTTATAGGCCCTTATTTTTTACGCATAGAACTTTAAAAAACAATTAACATGAGATCAATAATTGTTGTACTTTCTATTCTACTCGAGCAGATGCATACCTTTAAAAATGAGTCATCCTTATTAGTATAAATATTCGACGCACTGCAATTATGAAAATAATTTTAAGGCGAATCAAATTATCATTGTAATCAGATGAGAAATTTTTATCCTCTAAACAATTATCGTTTGTACCCCTTTTTCATCCACAGAAGTATCCCACCCCACATAATTGAATATTTTCCTAACGTGATATAAATCATTTCAGTTACTTACTCTTCGCAGAGCTACATCAAAATATTCAATTAAGAGTAAGGATTTGACATCATATGCTTTTGCCAATGCAACTGAATAAGTAACGGAACCTGGAAGAACATGCTTCTCTGGTCAGATGCAGTAATTTAAGAATAACAAATCCGAAACCTCCACGCACCGACTTAATTTTGATTTTATTATTCAAAAAAATAGTACTATGATAACTAAACTCTCTTAGATTCAGAGCGTAACATGTATGTATGTGGCGTACGTAAGATTGATCATGCGTGCATCGTAGAGGATGAAATAAGTGGCAGAGAAAAGTTCATTGATTTTAGAATCGCACAGCGGGAATTACTGTCATGCCCCATCCACATGGAAACTTCAGAGTTTGAGTCTGTTGGGCTGCACAAGTATGGCTTACAATGCCATTATGGCTTTCAGACGCAACTTCTCTTGGTCTCAGTTTCAAGATACTGAAGACTGCCAACCTGCAGAAGAGGCAGCAGTGTATAATTGTGTAGAAGTTCAGCAGTCTCTATTTCTGCAGTAGGTGAATGGGCCTGCCAGGATGTACAAAGATGAAGCCCACGTAAACACGACAGAATTCGCATGTAAAGTCTAATTAAAATCAACTTTCCCACTCCCATTAGGCGCAAACCATCAATTTTGAAGCTGTTTCCAATCAGCTAAGGCTATTTACCACGACTACAATCATCAATTTTCCCCAAGCAGGTATTCTGCTGTTATCCTCGGCAATTGATGGTAGCATTGCAACTGAGCTCCAGTGTTATGACACGCGATAACTCGTCGGGAGAGCCCGAGGCATGTTTGCCTAACATCGCTTTTCAATTCTTTGATGCACGCAAAGTTGGGAAAATTCACTGCACTCGCCAGCGTCTTTTAAGGGCGCGGGACGACACTGCACACACTCCTTGCCTTATTGGCTCCGTTGTGTACACAATACAGAAAAATGCTTCGCTTGTTGAGCGTGGGTCTTGTAGTCTGTTCCATTCTTGCACAATGCAGAAAGATGCCTAGTTCCTCCCTCGTGTGTTGGTAATTTGCTTCATCTCTGCCAAATGCAGGAAAATTCATCGCTCTATATGCGTTAATTGAAGTTCCTAAAATTTTTCAACACCTTGTAGGGAAGAATATTTATTCAGCCTTGGACATGGATTAAAGCTTTGGTATCTTTCAACATGATGAAGTTGGACACGTAAAGTCGGGTACCTGGAGTGGAGATTCAATGATTTACAGAGCACCCGATGCAAAAATGCGCATAATTTTAACTAATCTATTGAAAATTTTGTGCTGAACTAAACGACGGTAGTGCAAGCAGGCCATAATGAAAAAAGTCAAACGTTATGCAGTTATAATGATTAAAATCGATTGATAAATTAGGACCGTGATCAGCAAGAAGTACATGAGTCGGAGACTATATCGCAATTTGGGATACTCGTTATACTGCAACCAGAAACTCACGATTTAAGATCAAAGCCTAACAAATTAAAGCACAAAAAGGTTGCAGACTGATGGAATTTACACAGCATCGATTGTGTGACCTGAGCATTTTCTTCGGTTACGTCCTCAAAGGTTCACTTCAACTTATATCATACACTAGGGAGGTCAAGACAAGAAGCAGGAAATGTTTTTATTCTTTTAAGTATCAGATCTAAGATTGAGCTATATAAGTGAACACCTCGAACGAATACATTATGCCAAGAACCATTGCATGCACTCTAAACATCCAGAACACTCTTCTGTGCTTGAACTTTGTATCGTAGAGCTATTCAAACATAAGGTTTAGATGCTAATCATAGATAACGAATATCACGTATTGTAGACAAAACATCAGAACAATTAGAACTGTAACTTTTTATTCTTTTCAAATACATTGACGCTGCTTTCGGATGAACTACTACCAGGGTTTTAGCTAAATTAGATAAAAACAGATATTTATAGCCAAAAAAGAGATTTAGAAACGAAAATAAATATTTAGTAACGTAGAAAGATAAAATAAATTCTTAAAATAAAGACTGATCACTTCCTCATAGTCATTGAGTAACAAGTTTTGTTTAAAAAAGCTCCACGCTTGGCTTGAACAAATATTGCGAGTTCATTTCTAGGCTTCACTCTCGTGAACCTCCTCCTGCTAAAGGAGAACGATACTTGCAGATGCACACGTGTTCATGCATTATGCAAACGCTGTTCACGCATCGCAAGTGCCATCCTGATACAGCATGCATTTGCACACGCAGGCAATAATGTGGAGCTTCCGCAATGAGTACGAAATCCTACCACAACGTGGAAAATTTGAACCATCAACTCTTTCTGCAGGGCTCTTCTGTGGGCAATACAGGTGTTGGTTGCTTCCTGTAATGAGTGGGAAAATTTTTCTGCCACACGCGATGAATAGGGAAAACTCCAATCCACATTTGTCGTGAATTAAATTGAAAAAACTGTTTTCATTCGTCAATGGCAACTCCACCATGAATTTGGCAACTGTAAAAATCTCTTTGACTCATAAACAATGATGTTTCAACAGGGGTTTAGTGATAGTTTATTCTATGGGAATATGCGTGTATCGAAATCATTTTTGAATGAGATAGCTGATTTATCTATTGTGACTTAAATACAATAAGATAAATTTTAAAGCAGTATCGGAATTAGGCAACTAAACAAAATATAGGTAACATTGCTGCAAAGGATAAAAAATTTGACCCTCTGAAACTAATAAAGACTTGCAGATATTTCTTTACTTGTGCAAAGCTTTATGCATAAATATTCATCTACGCTGAACAATCAACTGAAATATTTTCATGTTCGTAATCATATTCTGAGGGAGAATAGTGTTCCTTCTCGTGGTAGAACTATCTTTTGCTCTTGAATTTCTTTTTCAATAAGAATGGAGCGTATGAATTCTGTTTTAATTCCAGTTCGTTTGAATCTCTGTCCAAAGCAAAAAGTAGCGACACTTTCCAACGTATTGGTATACTGATTAAAACTCCTAGAAACCATATTGTCCAACCAGCCGTTTTGGAAGGGATTTTTAATTTAAAGGATTAATTCTTTTGTCCCTTAGTACTTATTCTATACAATGGTATAGTGTGCACACATATCTTTACGAATGGTGTAATTCTGTGTACACATACTCGTTCTCATGTTTAGGTACTACCACTGATTCTCAGGTACTCATTTTAATTCTCACGTACTAGTTCTCATTTTCAGGAACTCGCACGAACTCTCAGGCACTCATTCTCATTTTCAAGAGCTCTTGCTAACTAATTTTCTACCTGGCAAACTGAACCAGTATGTTTTCAGTACTAAAGGAACACGGCGGTTAAGTAGCATGTTCCTTAAATATCTCTCTGCTATACCGCTCAAATTTGTGAGCTCTGAAGCATTTATTAATTTGACTTCTTTCAGTTGCTCCTATCAGCGCAAACTTTGATGTCCTAGCCCATTCCTGCTCGGATCTTTCATCAAAACCATAAGAATAGTTCGGTGTTCTTTTCTTTAATATTATGTTGACGCTGCTTTCTGATGAGCCACTTTCAGGATGTGATGTCAACTCCAAACATTAACTCAGTGAAGATTCTGAGTCGCAGGCTCATAATGAACATTCAATTCTGTACACCAACCACTTGCGCCAGCAATGTGCGCTAAATGATATTGTCTTTTGATCCAGTCTTAGCGCAGGTAATCAAGTAGTTTCCGTTGTTTGGTTAGGCAATTGACTGACAAAGTTGTCAACTGAGAGGTTGTACACTGAAATTTGTTTCTAAATGTGAGATTCTTCATCTATTACTCAAATTTTATACTGTACAAATACTTGAATGTTAATAAATTCGACAAAGAGATAAATCGGAAGAACTGAAGAGACTAATTTTTGCACAAATGCAACATTAACATGACGAGAAAATTATCATGATTTTATGTGAGTTATGGTAGAATAATGAATGAGGAACATCACACTCAGCAAAGTATAGTTCACTGCATAGGACTTGAATGGCAGCCAAAAAATGGACCAAACGGCTCGTTAGAGTTGTCATATTCTATCTACACTAATTTACAATTAATGCTGAAAACAATAGCACAGATAATGTATATGACATTGATAGGTAAGTTACAGCATTTATGTAAAAAAACAGTAATTCGAAGGCGGTACAGTAAGATGGAACTAATGCGTAAAAAACAGTACTGTTTCTTTTATTGAACAATGCAGGCAAGTTGTATAACATGGAAATTATTTGTGGAGAATTAATTCAGAGTTAGTTGCCTGAGTGTCATTTCAGAGATAAATGCAAATGATGTTTATAAAACAAGCTTACCATTGAAAACTACTGTTTTAACACTAACATGTGGACTAAGTACATTTATTCAGTTAGGTAATATTAAACTTTATTTTTATTTTAGCTTTTGAGTCTAACTCCTTTGAAATGTTATGAATGAAATGCAAAAACTGTGTAAATAACGCTGCATTCCTGAAAATAAGACAGTATAACATCTAAAAATGACAGTTGAGATCTCTAAAAATGACACTAAGTTAGATCTGAATTTTAAAAGGTGTGAGAAAAGGATCACTCACGAACAGAATTCCCATCTCTTGGTCTTTTCTTGAGCGTGCATGAGAATCTCGTCACACTAACAGGACGCTCCAATACTACATGCTATATTGCAGGCAAATATTTGAATCTGATTTGCAGGATTTACGGCTCAAGAAATGCCTGGGGCTCGAGCCCAGAAGTAGCACGAGTTCAAAAATTGAAGTAGCAGGCGTTCACACGCGAGTCATAAAATAACACGACCAACCGTGCCGAGTTTACAGCCCCCTCGAGACTGAGCTCGAAGTCCACAATCTTCATAAATAAAGGGAGAACCAATATTTGTAGAAGCTGCGCAAAGTCAATGCAATAACGAACAGTTTTGGTTCCCGATGGTCAATTAATCGGGTGGACCACAGGAGGGCAATGTGCACGCTTACCCAATTGAGGGACAATATTTTTTGCACATTCTAAAATTGTCTTTTTTTAAACCGCGTCAGGGACTTTGTAAACCCATTTTTTGATAGATTCCAACGCTGTTTCCTACTCTCGTAATCCTCTTCAAAACAAACAACAGTGCGAAACAAAATCAGCATTCCTTGCTGAACCGATCTGGATATTTATTTCTACACGTCTCTCTTTTGCAGAGAAATTCATTTACTCCCTCCCAATAAAATGTTTGGGTAAAAGTTGCTGGTCGATAGAAATGCGCAATAATCCTGTGTTATATGAGAGGACATCAAAAGAAGAGGGAATATATTTTTTTACAGAAACATTTGCTCCGCGCTGTACTCATCTAATTCATTTAAAATCAAAGAAAATAATTGGTGAATTGAATGAAGGTGAATGAATTTAGCTTTTTTAATGGCGATGCATTCATAAATGTAGAAGATGAAATTGGAAAAAGAACAAGAACATCAATGAATTCATTAGTTATTTTTGTTTGATCAAACACATTTTTTTGAGAATAGATATGATCAAAATGTTGACTAAGTTTCTACATTGCCTTTAATGTTAATAAGTAATCCTTCGTTTTATTTCATACTGGGTTTACATTACGGTCGGTAACATTTATTAAATGAAGAATTTGAATGATACTGAAGAACATTAATGAGCCACAGTAAGTTGGCAAACCGATATAGTGTAATGACCCACCATGTGTTACATGTGTTGGACAATGTATTGGGGGAACATAAATCTCTTTTTTCTTGTAGTAGATTAAAAAATCAGACATATAGTGAAATTTTCAGACATATACCCACCAAAGCGTTGGCCCTGAAAGCTAAATTTATCATATGAGAATCATGAAAACTTGAATGACATTATTATTAATAATATTAAGAATTATCTCCATTGAATAAAATGATAGCATAAGTTTATGCACAATATTGAGGTTCCATGCATGTACTTAAACGAGCTGTAAGGCTTCAAAAAACCCGTCTTGGATTTTTGTCATGAAAGGATGCTTGTCTTTCCTTGATGCGGAGATAAAAGTGATTTTTCTGTCTAAATAAATTGTCGAATGGTCACTCGAGTGGACTTTCTTTTTTGGTCACCACCAACCTACACATATTTGTGGAAGCCAAGATTCGTACGCCAGAGTAAGAATAAGAGTATTGATACGCCTGAGTAAGTGAGAGTTGACTTTATGCGCCTATTTTATTCGAAACTACAGAATCATTACGGTTGAATATTGGATCTTGTACGACTGTCCATGTTCTAAAGATAGACGAATAGGAGTAAAGTTTATTTTAAATTATTGGCTGAAGTAAGAGTCAGATAAGAATGGAAAATATCTAGGACATCAGAGTAAAACATATATGTACATCGTAAATCCAATATTTCAGTCAAGTTCAAAATCTCGCAACTAGAAAATCTATGATTTCAATTTGAAATTCAGGCATATTGGGTTGAAAAAATCGGTATCTAATTCAGGTTACAGGAATCAAATAAATTGGAATTACTGTAAATAACATAAATTATAGTCAGATTAACATATAAGACATCCATTAAAAACTCGTAGTCCCAACTGGGCATCAGAGAGTCAGAAGGTCAGCAGAAGTTACAACACAGAATAAGTTAATAGAGAGAGCTGATGTACACACCAGATAACTCATACCTACATAAATTCTGTTTGCGTTTTCTCTAGCATGTATGGGAGGCAATTTCTTCTTTCATGATTGTTTTAGCTCCTCTACGCACTTCCTGGAAGTGACAGATCAAGTTAAAGCAAATAATTGGTTTGCTTTACCTGACAGTTCCACCAGAAGCCGTGTGCTCTGGCTGTGGCTGCCTGTAACAGTATAATGCAGGGTGCGGCAACATCACTTCCTTTTCTTGAAAGGATTTTTTTTTAAAAAAGAAGTCATGTTGCCTCACTTTGTATATTAGCTAGGAATGTGCAAAGTATGTAACGTCACTGCAGATACACTCACCATGTAGACCTGGCACAGGATAGGAATTTATTATAACAAACAAACAATCTATATTTCCAATCGAGTACACAGTACATAGACATTAGTACATTGGTTTTTCAAATTCTTAAGGTTAACATTCTAAGAGTAAGGGTGATGGTGAGCTCCATGCGACGATCCCGGGAGGTTGATGGGCGTCTTCATGGGCGGGGAGTTGAGTGCTTAGCGGGTTGAGTGCACGGCGCGGCGTATGAGAAATAATTCGTGTCCATGGCCGGGTTCGAACCCGCGGTCTTTCTACATGAAGCAGAGACCCGATACAGAACACGGGCCGCAGACCACTCGACCACGGTGGCTGCGACTACAATCAATGCAATCTCAATGATATCCATGGTCCATGTAATTGTAACAATAATGTTTTTAACTGTTTTCATTATGGCATTTTTAAATGAATATACATATGTTGACGTAGGTATGTAAGCTCTATCTTCAGCAATTAAACTAGAAATATCTTTCCGCCTCGTGGACAAAACGTACCAATGTCTGGAGATTCAGACGTAAATCAATGTATTCAATGTGGACAATTTCTAATTTCAAAATTACGTATTCTTAAGAAAGTCATTTCTGTCCTTATACATACAGTTCATCTAAGCCAACAGACCATTTTTTTTATTCTGCATGACTGCTTATTTTTTCTCGAAGCTGTTACCATGTTATTAAATACACCATGTTAGTCAATCGAATTTTCATCAACTGAAGCTATTAGCATCTTCTCTTTTGCCTTAATTTTGAAAAATTCCATCGATTTTATGCTGATAGTTTTCCCCAGAGATTGGAGAAAATTAATTTTATCTCCAAGCACAAGCTCATCTGAGCCTTATTTGGCCCCATTAATATCTTAAATCTACTTTCTTGCCTTTGCAAGAACACTTACAACAATTATTAAACATTTTCCTCACTGAAATAATACCTCAGCTTCCATAATTTTACCTTTTCAGCCAAAAAAAAAGACAAAAATGATTCCCATCCAGAACAACATAGTAGAAGCAACCCACATGGCTCAGGTTGCAGTGCTTCCGAGCGCAGCATTTACTGTTAAGTGCTGGGCTGTTACGAAGAATAAATAGCCAGCTTAGCCAAATAGCACAGGCAGTCATGTGTATGAATAAAATCACACTTATCTGTAATGGCTACAAGCTTCTCTTACTGGCATCAAATTTGGAATGTGGGCAACATCAACTCACAAAATGATACTGCAGTTAATTGCAATACCAAAACACTGACTTGGGAGGAAAATATATTTTTACACTTCGTTGAATACGATGATATTGTTGGTGGGTTATAACATAAATATACATTAAAATTATTTAAACCTATATGTATGTATGATTCATGTTATATGTATGATAATATTATTAGTAGATAACGACGTAAATATAGATTGTATTTTTTTGGACGTAAATGTATGATCCATGTATGAAGTTAGTTTCGTAAATGTGCATTGTATTTACCTGAAACGTACATGTATGGTCCCAGTCAAACATGTGAAAATAATTTATAGAAGTAAACTTGAAGACAGAAACGTGATATAGAAAATAGCAACCTAGTAAGAAATGAGAGGCATCGAAATAAACATATTTAAGAGAGTCCTTAAACTGAGCAAAACTAGGCCCTTAAGTCTATAATATCGTGATATATTTCATCACTATTTTAATTTGATTACAATGGCTGAACAATATATAATATATAAGGTCCTTTATCGTGATGTATTATAGTTGTACGCTCTCCCATGATCCTTTGTTGTACTTGAGAAATGAAAAGGAAAGAAATGGAGGGCGGTGTTGTAGCAGAAATATGACTGAGGTTGTCACTATTTTATTATTCATTGCAATACCTCGAAGAAGTAAAAGACTTAACCATGGAATTTCATTGAATTCTGAATATCCTCACTACAGAAGCCAGTTCAATCATTGTCTGAAAGCATCTGTGCTAAACAACATCGATGATTCGAACGTTCTTTCAAGAAAATCTTCCAACACAAAGTTAAAAAAATTCAAACTCCTGAATGTATCCACGTTTCTCAAAGATATGACCCTATAAGAAAGAGATAAACCAGTTTTAGGCACTATGCAAGAAAATGACTGAAAGAATTTAATCCCAAATTGTCAGAGTTATGGAAAACCGACGATGCATAAACGTCGCTGCACAAGAAATACCTTTTTTGGGGGAATTGGCAATGAGTTTGCAATCCCATGGTTTGCGCAATTCATCCACTTCTCTAAAACTCAGAACGTGCATCTCATGCAACCGCAGACGCACTCGATAGAATAATGCATAAGGATCAATTTTAGAAGGATTCAATCAACGGCTTACACGATACCTGCATGAATAAACATGTCCGTGCAATCTTCGTGCGCTACAGCAATCAGATGCATCCTAGACAGATGCATCTGATGAAGACTAGACACGAATCCTAGCAACCATTGACATTCCGCATGAAAATTTCCTTGCTTGGTTGCCAGGAGTGGCCGAATGTGTCTCGCACTGCGCCAATTTTCAGCAGCTCGTACTCTTGCAAAATTCGGGAACGAAAGACGTAATTCGCCGCCGAAAATCCTCGACATGCCTCACATTACTGCGACTTAAAAGAGCTCAGAACAAAAAGAAGAAATTTTCACAGTTCTACACAGCCCCAGATGGGCACACGCAACACGAGTACAACTGAATCTATCAAACAGGGGGAAATTTGCATGAGTGAAAAGAAGATTAAGATCTCATAGATGTTGGGTGGAGTTGGTTTTAAAACGAGATGGCTGATAATGCTGTCAAAAATATACTGAAGTTACGTAAAAAACTATCAGCCTGCTGAAAACAATACATAGGTTACTGATACACCCTTAAATAACTTCTTTTGAAACAGATTACGTATGTAGCTGGTGATCAAATTTACCTCCTTGTTGAAGATTGATACATAATTCTACTCTTATACAACCAGCTGTTTTTTATAGCCGGTGCAAACTCTGTATATTTAGTGAAATTAGATCAGAGGACGAAAAATAATTGTTCGAGTTGAGTTCTCAACTAATAGACAATACATCAATCATTGAAGTCCCATAAAACTGTATTGCCTCAATAACTTTGCCTTATAATTCAATAAACACTTTTATCAGTTTAAATATTCATAAATTAGTTGTAAAGTTCATCATTAGAACAAACTGCCACCATACCATTTAAAAATCAGCCTCCTGGAGTTTGGCAAACATGAATTGTGAGTTTATTGGGGCTCAAGCAAAACTACTGGATGGGGGAGGCTGCTTAGTGAAATCATTGAAATCATATATTTCAATTCTTATGCGAAAATACGAATTTATATACACTCAGTCGATAGATTTTTATTCGGTTTTCTGAAGAAAAAGAACTATTCCCAAAGTAAGTTGATAAAAAGGTTTTTTCTCTGTCATTTCATCACCATTATATAATTTTCAAATCTAAGAAATTATTCATGTTCATTTCAAGTTGAAATTCTCAAAAATTAGTTATGATTTCGAACAGAAAAAATCCATATGTAGATTGTAATATTATTTAAAAAGGTAAAAGGTAAAGGCATAACAAGTTCCCGTAACACAGAAACTAAAATATTCAACAAATACGTTGCTATTATTGTTACCATTATTCGCAATATAAAAATTATAAATAAAATTATTATTTCTATGGTTTTCATTATCATTTTCAATTGAAAACATAATTATTTCGAATCTTAATCACTGTGCCAACAGCTAGACTAGGTTTAGACTTGCCTGTACAAGGTTTGACCTACGCAGCTGTCACTCAGGCCCTCGATGTGACACTTGAAGCACCGTCCTGCAGCTCCCGCCCTCGCCTTCCATCTCTTCACTCGCAAAAATTTCAAAGAACAGCAGTGAAGAAATGTTCTTTCTTGAGACCTTGACTGTGACCTCTGCTGCAAAAGTGCTGGTGTGTAGAGACTTAGATTCACTAAAGCAAAGTCTTTAAAGAGCCTTTACTGTCAACGTTCATTACACATCAACATTCATTACACTTCAACGTTTATTACACTTCAATGTTCATTACATATCAACATTCATTACTCATCAACCTTCATTAAGCAGCAACTTTCATTACGCAACAACTTTTGTAATACATCAAAGTTCCCTATACATCAACGTTCATTGCACATCAACGTTCATCACGCATCAATATTCTTTGCACATCATTGTTAATTACACATCAACGTTTATTACACGTCATTTTGTTAAAATTCATATTTTTTAAATATTCATACCTGATTATTGAGTCCTAATTTCACTCTGGAAATACAATAAAAAGAAATTGAGAACATCACTTTGTTGTCACTGTAAAAAGCACACAACTTTATCTCAACATTGTAAACAAAATAAAAACTTTAACATCAACATAATAATCAAATAATTTTGTTCTCAGGCTTTGCCTTAAGAAGTTGTCAGTAATCTACACAAGAGTGTTGAACTAAACTCAATAACTTAATTATTCATGGTGGACATCTGTATTGTTGTCAATAGGATACAAAGGAAACTTATTAACATTGCCTAGTTTTAATATCTTTTTGTCATTGTATTTCGAGGGACTATCTTTAATTGTATCCTATTGCATGCATGTTGGCATATTCCACTTAGTTCTAACCGACATAGTGTGACTGAATATACCTTTTCCAATAGATTGTTATTTGAGTGAATATCCTTTTTTAAACATTGTCATTCTGTGAGTAGATATCCTTTTTAAAGCATAGTCATTCTGTGAATAGATATCCTTTCTTTAGCATAGTCATTCTGTGAGTAGATATCTTTTTTCAGCATAGTCATTCTCTGAAGGGATATCCTTTTTTCAGCATAGTCATTCCGTGAGTGTATATTCTTTTTCAAAATCGTCATTCTGTGAGTGTATATCCATTTTTTAACATCATCATTCTGTGAGAATATATATTTTTTCAACATCATCATTCTGTACGTAGATAACCTTTATTCCACATTTTACATGTGTCATTAAATAACTTTGGAGATGTAGAATGGATTTCTGTAGAAATTCCTGTCCTGCAATATGTGAGTGAATATTGATTTCAATTCTTTATCGTAAGAGTCAGTCCATAGCCTCAATATTTGCATATCGTGACTGTGTGAGTAGACAGTTTCCTCATTTCTATGGATATTCACTCGAGTATATTTTGTTGAAGAACATGTTTTTGTTCATTTTTGCCACTCCGAGATTGGAAAAATAATAGTGAAAAAACTATGCTAATTCTCTAAAGAAGTGCATTTTCAATTTTCAGCTGCGCCTATTGTGATACTGAGAACTGGGCTGAGTTAAGTGGAAATAGACTTTGCATACGAATTCTGTAGTTACATGAACATTAGCATTATCTTCATGCATACAGTCACAGTAATTCATCTACTGCACAATTACGGACTGCTGCATCTACTACACAATTATAAACTGTTGCATCTACTATACAATTACCACAATTAAAAAATGTCAAGTTCAAAGGAAGGCACAACCACTCTCCAAAGAGTGTGATTTTCTGTTTTTAAAACAATAATTAATTTCGAAATACAAGTTTCAGTGTTCGATTTCGAAAGATTTTATGGAGTATTCTTATCAATGATGCCGGTATTTACGCTATAAATGCATACATCAATGAAATTTATCTTCATATACATCCTAAAAAAACTCAAAATATAATCATTTGAATCGGTTATGCACAATTTCAAATGTCACATGGACCAGCGTTAGGACCTAAAGCAGCATTATCCATTAAAGTAATTAAGCTCATTGCATGCCTTTTCGAACAACATTGTATGTATTTCCTTCAAGTAACTGAAAAAGCTGCCCTGGTGAATACTATAGTAGAACTAGACAATTCCCGTGTTCCACGATTTAAATTCGACTAATTCAAAATTATTATGTAGATGAACGTATTAAAGATTTACGACGAATTATTGTGTACAAAATTAATATTTTTTTTAATATATACAGAACTTCCATTCTGTATCTTATCTAATGATAACGTGGCTCAAATAGTACCTGTTGAAATTTCTTTGTTTAAAAGTGATGAAATTAAGGATCTATGAAATAAAATGCAATTTTCACTTTTACCGGTGGTACTATAACAATCTAAATATTTTTCTTGAATATTCACAGAACTTCCATTTTATATCTTACCTAACGATAGTACGGCCGTGTAAGAGAATAAAGCTGATAATGAAGAAAATGGCATATTTAACAATGATCCGGCGACGTTGGTTTCCACAATACAATACTTATAACACATCAATACCCGTTTTGATTTCAGTTCAATAATTTTTCTTCAGTAATAGATGGGAATTAATGGGACGGACACACACAGATACAGAGAGAGAGAAAGATGGAGATACGATGTCTATTATACAGGGTGACGCATAAGTAACGCACCCTTTTAAAAAATTAATAATAAATAAAGTATTACTGCATTATACACTGGGTATCTCTAGACAGGATACGACATGTAAATAAACTTTAAGAGTTTCTCTATCGTTTGCAATTATCCCCATCGTTATACCTTTCATAGTTTATTTATTATTAATTTTTTAAAAGGGTGCGTTACTTATGCGCCACCCTGTATATGTAGACTAGTGTACCCGTGCCATCAAAAATGATTGCAAATACTGTTGGAAAGATATTGAATAAAATTACATATAAGAACGCAATGCAATATATTTTGTTTTATATATATTTACAAAGGACAAACGTTTTAACTGGCTATTTCGTTAATGACAACATTCCTAGTGAAAAACAAATCAAACAACAAATCATCTCTTCTTTAATTTGCCTCTTCTTCAGTTTCATTGGCAATCCCTTGCTGCACTATCTGTCTCATATCTTCTCTCCTTTGATTTGATTCTGCCTCAGTTTCAGCAGCTATTCTTTCTTGCACTGCTATTCTGAGATTCCTTCTACGAACATAACGCTGCTCATCATCCTCCTGTTTACGCCTCTGCGCCTGTCTTAGTCTTGCTGCTGAGCGTGTGGCCTCTAGTCGTTCTTGTGAACTACTTGCATACTAATCCCGCCTCTGTTGCCTTACAACAGCTTGTTGTTCTTTTTCTTGAGATAATCTTTCTCTCGTTCGTCTTTTTCGCTCTCGATTCAGTTTTTTTTTCGTTCGAGTAGAGTTTCCATGTTTAAGCTTATATCAAAAGTAACTTATTAGTAACTTATTTTTCTCGTGACAGTAATGAACACTTAGAATATAGTATTTTTGAGCTGCAATATACCGCTGAACTCGGTATCCACAATACAGACTCTAGTATATAAGGCTCTGGATCTCTCT
>VCRD01000226.1:169519-243702 GCA_006783055.1 Trinorchestia longiramus
GCATTACGGAAAGCAACTGCGAGCTTGTGTATGTATATTGTAATATGCAATACCCCGCCCAACTCGGTATCCACGATACCGACTCGAGTATATAAGGCTCTGGATCTCTCTGATTTTTTTGAAAGCGTGACACGAAACATAAATAAATTTAAGACTAAGAATGACCGTCGTGTGTTTATGTATTTATTTATTTAATCAAAATTCAAAAATACACTTTCAAAAAATTAGAGAGATCCAGAGCCTTATATACTTGCGTCCGTATCGTGGATACCGAGTTCGTCGGGGTATTGCCCTATGATTCGGGTACATTGTACCCGAATATGACACGAATTGCAGAGTCAATTGCAGCAGTAGGTAACTGTGTTTTAGTTTTTACTAGGAATATTGTCATCAAATAAATACTCAAGTAAATCGTTTGTCATTTGTAAATATATATAAAACTAAACATATTGCATTGCGTTCTTATGTGTAATTTTATTTAATATCCAATTTCCAACAGTATTTTCCATCATTTTTGATGCCACGGGTACTATCACAAAATCTCTGCCGTCATTTTTGACGTCTGGGTACACTAGTAAATAAATAAATATATAAACACACGACGGTCATTCTTAATATTAAATTAAAAATTTCCAATATAATTTTCATTGTAAATATTTAATGTTCTTTAATACATATGTTCCATCGATGTATCACTAGTACACCCACACGTGAAAATTCACGCGTTTCCGACTAAATTTTTCCATTTGATTTGGCAAACTGCCAGTGGACGCGGGCTTTATGAAGGAGTTTCCACATTGAAGGATGTGCGTTTGGTATCCACAATACAATGCTTACAATACATGTATACCCAACCGAATTTTTTCCTATCTGAATCCTTAAGAGCGTCACAGAGACACGGATCAAGCAAGCAACAAACAGTATATTATTATAGGTATAGTGCGATACTGTTTATTATCGTTAGGTATTTTTAGGTGTCTGATTTTTCATTATTAACAAGTCAAAATGTCGTTGGTCCTTTAGTGATATTTTAATTATTTTACATATCGATCGATCAAGGTGCGCAGAGAAAGGTAAAGAAAGTGACAAAATAATGAATAAATACAAAAAGATGTGTGATCAAACTGCTTGTACAAAAACACTGACTTTTAATGATGCGCCAAAAGACCTTCAATTTATATGTTGTAGAAAATTTTTGAATTGATTTTTAATACATTGAGGGCTCAAGAATTTTGCTCTGCAATTATAATAGAAAACTTTGAGACTTCCTGAAAGAATATACAGTGGTATAATCACGGCCAGTATGACAAACTTTAAATGTTTGTCAAGTAAAAAAGTACCTGACATGAAAATTTTTCGCTTGGTTTCTATAGAACCTTGAATTTCTTATTCAAATTAAATCCTAGACCGCACGTGAATAAAATTCTAGTAAGAAATCAATTTTCCATAGCAGATAATAAATTAAGTCAATGAACAGTGTCGGCTTGTCAGACTTTATGGAATTAGTTTCACGTGGTCCTCATTTTAGCTTCTGTTCAGCAGTGACTTGTGCTATTATGTGATGCATCTATTGTGC
This sequence comes from Trinorchestia longiramus, assembly GCA_006783055.1. Classification (NCBI taxonomy): domain Eukaryota; kingdom Metazoa; phylum Arthropoda; class Malacostraca; order Amphipoda; family Talitridae; genus Trinorchestia; species Trinorchestia longiramus. Next base: position 171,096 of record VCRD01000226.1, read on the forward strand.
GGTATTGATATGCAAAAATTATCTAGATCACTTGAGCTTGAATCCTATTTTTATGCGTTCATTTTTCAAAATTAGTGAGCTAAGAGCCCTGCAAGAAGACTAAATTTCCTTGTTAAAATTTCTCATACGATGTAAAATTTTTTCTCTTTTAATAACTTGATGGCGGAGCATTAAAATCTCCGGAATATTCAATATTTTATTTCCTACGTAGCAATAAAATGTGAATTAATGAAAAATTACATCCGTCCCTTCGAATCCGTTGTTTCTACAACAAATTCGTGAAAATGCATGCAAATTTTCACACTGATCATGAGTCTATTTCATCAATATCAGGTTTATAGAAATGCAAAAGAACAATAGTTTATGCTTATGAATCTGTTTCTCCATGATAAATTGATAAAAACGTTTTGCATTTCCATTCATGTGTAACAATTAGTCTTTTGAAAAGTGATGATAGAATTTTGTGATAAAAATCATGTTATCTATAACCATTATTTGCACCTTTATAAATATATTTTAGTGGTGAAAGATTTACACGGTGTAGTTTTGATGCAGTTTTTGACGCCGACATTGAAAATATACGTATATGTTTTCTGGAAATAAATTCATCACTTATTTAGTAAGTGTAGCAAGGGCACAAGATTAAAAATATGTATAAACAATCACTTCATCGTTCAATTCACTTTTCAGGATTAATTTACTTGTAAATGTTAAAATATACATATCTCATATACGAGTACAAACTATTTTCTACCACTTTGTACGGAAAAACTGAAATTCACATGTTTGGTATATCATTTTTTACTGATACTGTTTGAATAACAAACACTCATGTGTAAGTTTTTATAGAAATCCTTTTCTTTTGAAACAGCAACATCAAACATGACCAAGCTGTGATAAAATTTTGCGAGAAGAATAAATATCTAAAAATTAACTTTTCTGCAGAATCTGTCATTCACAAATAATAATCAATATCCAATAAATAACTTGTTGACACCTTTGCGTAAGTTCATATTAACAATTAAAAAGGCTCATTGTGATTCATTCAATAAATATGAAAAAATATTCAATTTGAAACTTGAAAACGATAAAAAAAATAATTTCACAGCTTGCTAGGTATTTTGAAATTGTTAAATAAAATTGTTAAAATAAAAATCTAAGACCGGAGTTATCATTAACTCCGATTGTAAAACTGGGGGAGTAATTAGGTATAATGAACGCTGACAGAGTTACTACAACGCTGACATGAGCACTACAAGACACTACTTGTCACTGCCGTCTGAGTGAGCAGTAGCTAGTCGTTACTTGTTTCTGAAGGAAACGTAACTCTCTGAATATACATAATGTTACAAAGATAAATATGTCATATAGAGTGTAAATTATTATAAATCACTATTCTAAAATAAGGGGGAAATTTTGTTTCAATTTGAATAAAATAAAGACCGTATGAGGCCGTTTCGACCTCCGGTTCGTCGAGTTTTGAGTGCATTTTGGTATTTCATGTTCGAGTGTAATTTTTTAGTCTGGTAGATTGAAAGTCATAAGTACAAGGAGAGATAAATTCATTTTCAAAATTAAATGAATTTTCGACAGTTTAATTCCAGCCAAGGTTCTTCATTTTAACTCAGGAGCTTTTAATTTCACAGCTGCTTGGTTCTAAAGAAACTGCGCACTAACATTGCAAGAATATCTAGCAGTAAATTTAATTCAAATGAAAACGTTTCATGTTTATATTTTCGCATATGAAAGAAGAACTTATTTTAGCAAATTTTGTTGATGCAATTTTCTCTGGTCTTGTTTAATGAATAGCATTAAAAAAATTATATGTAAGTACAGCTATAATATTCTGTTACACACGAAGAACAAAAACCATGCTATATCCGGAAGCACCTTGTAGAGATATGCACTGAGCTGATAGAATTTAATTCAAATCGTATTTTAGAACGAATGCTTTGAGCACCTCTAGATATTTAACACAGCAAAAGCGTGTATTCAGATAGAAATATCAGTATATATACAGTGTGATATCTGTCCGTATACTGTGTTTTTGCTGCATCTGTACGGCACACACAGATTTAAAAGTAAGTGATAGAAAACATTGTGTTCGCATAATACAGCATTGTAATATCAATACATTTCTTTTAATATATTGACGTCACTAAGATGTATATCGACTTACATGCTCAAATACCTTCTGAACCTCGCAATACAATCCAAAGTTTCCAAAGTTTCCTTAGATTCGAAACTCGCGGTTTGCTTCATTGCTGAAGGTTCCTAATATATGTACACGAGGTGGTTCCAACATTTGCGTGCGCAGGAATTCATGGTACTTTAACTTTCATGTTTCTTGGAGACCGTGCTACGAATATGAATCAAGTGTACGACAGATATTTTAATAACATGGGACCATTGAGATTCCCATCTTCGTTTGTGTCAAACTAAACAATTCAATGGTTCTCCTAGTTTGACATCCCATCTGCACCATTGTATTGGAACAAATATTTTTGTAAAAAATGGATTTAGGAATAAATGAATTACTTTCCCAACCTGTTAATTAGTGCTGTATGATAGGTTTGATTCAGTTTATTGAAGCACAAGTTTTACTATAACTTTGAGTACATTCGAACTGAGTGCACAGATGTAACACAGTTATGAAAATGTAGTGATGGTACACTCTTTTTCATGCAAGTTACCAGATATTTAACGCTAAGGGTACGAATAATCTTTTGACGGATACATATGCATTGATCTAAACATTTAACTAATAATATGCAAAAAATACAAACAACCATTGCCTATTTATAATGATTACTAAGTTACAATGTTTAAGTTGATTACCGTGTAAAGATTTATGCCTAAAAAATAAATATACGTGGACACAGTTACTATGTTTCACATTCCTTGTGAAATGAGTTTTTGTCAAACACTGTTGGAAAATCTTCATCCACTTTCAAATTTGGAATGACATTGAAAATTGTAGCTTGGAAGAAATTAAAGCTCCTTCGAAAAAGAGGTGAAAACGCGTACAAAACTTGAAAATTAAGCATGGGAAACTCCTTCTTCGTCAAAACTTGCAATTCAATTTTTATGCATAAAGCTCATAGGTTCAAATATGGTTATATTATACCAAATAAAATAGTTTTAGCCCCATTTTAACTTTCAACTTGGACATGATCATACTTGTTGATGAATCAATTTGTATGTATTCGGTCTCAATAATAAACGGGGGATATTTAACTGCTTCTTAATAGAAAAATAAATCGATGGATTATTCCAGTGTCATAAAGTGAACTCAATCACGACACAAGAAGATTCATAAAAATTCCTTCTTTCAGATTATCAACCATTTTATAGGTTTATTCACATCCCTTAAGAACTTTTATCATGTTTCTATAGGATTAGCCACATTAAAGTTGTATCTGTGGGTTGATGATATTTATACACATTATATTTAGATTTATCAAATTATCAATAATATTATATGTTTATTCATTTCACTTAGGAACTTTTATAATATTTTTATATAATTATCCACGCCCAAGTTGTATTTGTGAATTGGTGACACATTATATTCAGATTTTTCTCAAATACAAAATTTATAATAGTTTTAGAACGAGACTTTTGGTCATTTTATTAAACAGTCGTAACCGTGGGCACTTTGTGATTTGATACTGTGCATACTTGATAGAAATATTAAGAGTGTATCAGTATATTTAAATTCAACTTATTCCGTACTTAGAGGATTTTTACACGTATGAAATAATCATTGAAGGGCTTAAAGTTAACTCAATTGTGAATCCAATCATGCATAAGAATTGAAATATCTCGAAACAAAGAATAACATGAATTTTGTATTACTTGGTTTTGGGTAAACATAATAGTGAATGATACACTAGATCAGGCAATTGGAAAGTATCGTAATGCATGTAATGACGTGTATTTTTATCGTTATTTTAAAGGTTCTTTTTATGTTGCTCTCAGTGCAATTCTTGTAAGCGACTTGATTAAGCGTTCCCATGTGGACGCTAAAGCCCTCATGAACGAAACTACTGCAATTTTATTCGAACTGGAGAGAAAATTTGCCCATAAAACTAACAGGGGGCTGCGCTGGAAAGAAGATAATGCTCTTGACAACTGAGCACCAGCGATGTTTTTGAAGATATAAATATTGATCGCTGATGTCAATGATCTCATTCAATCAGAAAATGGATGTGGCTACAAAATTGTCAAATGCTTTTAAGCAATCAGGAAATTTGAGGTCAATTAAATACTTTTGTTATTGGGACGACTTCATTACTCGTCTGTTTGTGTACAGAATTATTTTGTATTAATAATAAGATTAATATTCTCTCTGTCACTGCCACTATATGTTATTCATCACAGAAAAAACATGGATTTTCATTCCCATTAGACATCATTAAAGTACATTAAGTAGAGCTAAGTACTGTGTAGTCGCTTAGTTATTTTGTCGAGTATGATAGTACTAGTGTGTGTGCCCGTTAAAAATAACGGGTTTGAATACCATACATTTGAAAGAAGAACTTAAAACAACAGATTTTCAGACCTAATCAGAAAGTCTACAGATTTAACTCCAGCGTTTAAAAATCTATACACCTAAAAGTCAACGGATTTAACTACCAGTATTTAAAGGAGATTCCCAGTGTAATAACATAGGAGAAATTACGCACAAAAAATATTTAAAATATTTTATTTAAGGAGATACCTGGCGTTTTATTATATACTGTTGGTTGATAGTATATATAAATTTATTTCTTACCCGTGCCAACATGGTCATTTCATGACCAGTTAATTTTAAATAGATCACATTCGCATATATGTAGCGTGAGTTGGAAAATAGTGTAATTGTATGTCTTCTTCAAAAAGCACGCTTTCCAAAATAGTGCAGTTAGAATCACCACAGTTTGTTTTCTCTCCCGATTGCATGTTAATTAACTTTAATTGTGCAATCAATTCATCATGCAATATTAGGTATTGGACTTGCATTTAACAAGGACACTTTTCTGCTCGTGTATGCTGTGTTTAAATCAGATCTAATAAAGAGTATTTCGTAAAATGCCTGACCGTTATAAATCTTTTCATATCTTGATGGAAGCAGTGATGCAAATAATTGTGACACAAATAATGACTGTCGGTGTTAATGGAAATAGAGATTCCAGTAAACCTGATGTGTGTGTGTGAGAAAACGATCTATTTCACTATTGCCGTTAACTAATTATCTGCTGTAAAAATAATTAATATCAAACGGCACATTTTCTTAACAAAAATTCCTAATTTTCTTTACCAAAGTTGGTTTACCACTTTCGAATGACATGAAATTAGCCGCGGGATGATCACCTCTGTAATATTAACATTGCTAATATCTGGTTCACAATCACCAAGGTAAGGCAGAGAGCGTCCAATGCCACCAGCCAGTGAGGGTGACGCTCGAGTTACGAGCAACTCACACCCTCATACGACAGTAGCCAGCGCCTCACTGGTCCAGGAGAGGCGGCCTACGAGGCGAGGCTTTGTCGGAAGCTCAAATCGTCTTCTCATTGGTCGTCCATAAATTTTGGGGACTCACATACGATAATTTCAATGAGTTTGAACTTAAAATTACTGGGCTTGCATCTATTTCTTCTCAGTGATGCAGATTTCATGATCTTTCAAATTCGCTCGGTAAAGAAAGAAATAGTCGATGGAATGCAATAATGGTTTTTCTCATGCAACACAGGTGTAATTTGACTGCAGGTTGAGTGAATAGCAATAATGAAAACTTTACAATCTTAATAAAATTATAATAACACCAGCAATCCTTAAACAGTTTTTTTATACATAATTAAGAGTGATTGTTGGCTCTAACAATATTTTCTCAAATTATTACATAATATATATGTAACTATAAACAACACAGTTCGATGCTTTACATATTATCAGCAATTCATTGAAAAATAAGAAAAGAAACACATTTTTTGTGCACCTGTTTTCACACGTGCACAATAGTATATCCACAACTGAAGAATTTTTATTACTTTAGATGTCGCAGAAAAAACTTTTCTCAGTTATGAGACTTAAACGTGAGAAACATCGTGTTTGCCGATTTAATTGCATAATTTAAGACAGCATTTTCAATCAGTCGCTATTCTACCTCTTAGACTTGGTATTCAGAATATGATGCACCTTCAAGTTTTGCAATAAAATTTTTAAAGCTTGCTGGCTTGTTGAAATACTGTCATATAAGATGTTCAACAAATTCTAAAACAGGTTGGCCAAGGAGGAATTCTTCTTCCATGAAGTTTTAGTAATCGCATGAATGTCCTAGCAGCGATTGGCTCACATCTTGCGGGCACGAGACTGTTTTTAATACATATATGGCCTTGATCTGCGTGACATAGCCTGTAATTAAATATTACTTTTAAATTAACGGGTACAGGGGGCGATTTCAGGGTTTGTACTATGATTTTATTGGTTGCTTCCTTATGAGGGAGGAAAACTGTCTTATTTAGAGTGTAAGAAAACTATATTTCAGACTTTTCAGGAATCTATAAATAATTACATGATTTCATGTTGGCAGCTCGTGACTTTTTAGTAAGAGGGTCAAGATGTCTTTTATGAAATATAATTAGCACTTTGAACTGTTCGACTCACATTTCTGTAGCGGTTTGTTGAATCTACCGAAGAAATAGTATGTTATGATGATCAAAGACGATGTCTGTAAACTTTGAAGCAGTGTTTGCCTGAACCTTGGCATAATTCCTCTGCCCTCTTCGTCAAGTGTTGTTCTATTGACTTAGGTTCTGTCGTTGATTGTGGGCTCCAGGCTTCCTTGTTTTTCTTCGTAATAGTTCCATGTTCTGAACTAGGGATGAGAAGTACGCTACTACTCTACAGGTATATTAATGATAGATGTTTCTTAGCGTGTGTAAATTGTGACGCTTCTGGTCATAGTTTTTCTTACATGCAGTATATACAGTATATATATATATATATATATATATATATATATATATATATATATATATATATATATATATATACAGGGTGTCTCAAAAAAATGCACTCACCCTTTAACCGTCGCTAACATGCTGTCTTCTTTGTGTTGCAGGTGTGAGGTTCGAACCTTTGCGAACATGATTCTTTAATCACATTTAATCATGTTCGCAAAGGCTCGAACCTTACACCTGCAACACAAAAAAGACAGCATGTTAGCAACGGTTAAAGGGTGAGTACATTTTTTGAGACACCCTGTATATATATATATATATACAGATCCATATTTAAAAAATAATAATTTTTGTCTAGTTATGGACATACATTTCAGTAAATATTTTGAGTATCCACGAATTTTAGCCAAAAAAAGATTGTAGAGAATCTAACACATACTATTCTAATCTCTCTGATAAATGAATTCTACAGCTTTCCAAATGATTTAAATTCAATGTGAGGGTAGTTACTCTCAACTTTATAAAGTCCTCACAACAGAATATCCACAATCATGTTCTTTTCATCCAACTTTTCCTGAATTTCTCGTACGATGACAAAGCTTCATTCCTGCAATATCCTAACGTAATTGTTTTTTCTTCTTAGCCTTGTCATTTATTTGAGGCGCTAACTGCTCCACAAAACGTCAACAGGACGCTATATTAAGTTTGCCTTCCTGTGAGCCCGTCTTTACGAGTTGCTGCAACTTTACAATCGCCTTGGAAAAGCAGCCTTTCCTATTACCAAGCCACTACCCTGCTTTTTCCTGCACAGAAGTTAGAGTCTTAATCCGATATGGCTCCCCACTTTCTCTTCTAATTCTCTACGAACAAACACCTCAATTTTTACCATAGCTCATTTAAAAGAAAAAACGTTCAGTGGAAACATGTATAACACAATTGGTACAAGTTTCTTGCTTTTCCGTATCAATCGATGGAATTCTAATTTTGTTCTAGAACGACTCATTGTTTTCTATCATTTCTGGTGTTGTTTCCACAAGTCGAAAAATTCAAGTATTTTAAATTCTTTAAGTTAGGGCACATGACAAATGTTACCAACTTTCAGGTGAAGGTCTCTGAAAACTCTAACCCAAAATCTTTCTTGACATTTTAATTCAAATTTAGTTACGCTTCAGTTTATGTGTATTTTTTCAAAAAAGAAGCTGTGAACTTTCGCACTCAGCGTTTCAAGTTACTTTACGTTTTGCATTTTAAGAATTCAAGTTCAGAAATGGTGGGTGCAGGAGTTTTAACAGCTACTCACATCATAAAATATGTGAGTGGGGTAAAAATATGAAAATATAAAGACCATGTCTGACCTAGAGTTTCATCGTTATAAACTGTTGAATTTCTACGCAGAATATTTGGCACAGGTCCATGATATTTCACAAATCATTTACCTGAAGCCCGTACGTTTTTTATTATATCGTCATTTAAAAAACACGGAGTTTTTTGGTCATCTGTATTATTTTAATTCAGAGAATTTTACAAAGATTTCCTTAGTCACAGAAGCATTCACAATTATTTCAGGTCTAAATAAAATGTTTGAATTTCTGCACAGCGCACGTTTTGTGCGTTCTGTTCATGTACCATCAATTTAATTTGAACCTGTGAACTTCATCGAAGACAGAGATGTTAAAAAAATTACATAAAAAATCTGATATCATATCCAACAACATTCAAACAAACTAATTAAATGTATGTTACGTAACCCTTTTATGATGAAACGATACAATGAAACTGCAACACGTAACAAATTTTCTTATCGGAAATGAGTTAATTCGTTTCACACGGACTGATGAAACTGTAATGAAACAAGCGGAGAAAAATCATCATAAGGCATCACAAAACTTGTAAAAGAACTTAATTTCCATTTTGATAATAAATAAGATTTCCATGCACGATTTGTGTACGAAAAGCATTACACATGATCAAGTTTAGGAGCTTTCAAAAAGAAACTCTGCGAATGGAATAAAGAATATAGAGGGTATCAGACTCGCTGCCGAAAGCCTCCATCCGATCTACTGAAGGGAATCTTTGCTGTCAAAGTCGTAATGCACAAGCAGAATCAGAAAGTGGCATCCACGTTGAGTTAAAGATTTTTTCGAAGGTAGCTGAATTCCTCCCCGTCAGAAATCAGATGATATGGAATGGGGAATGGGTCACATTTGCATCTGATGAAATACTAGAGGGAAATTTTATTATATTGCCTTATCACAAGTAAAAATTCTAAATAGCAATTAAAAACAAAGGATGTCGACAGGAGCCAGGACGCATTTTTTCTTTCATCTGTTTACAAACACGAATTTTGTTCTCACGTCGCACCTGGTGGAAAGATTTACTGTTTTTTGTTGCAGCTAAACCTCTTTTGTGCTAACAGATCTCCCGAGTTGTATGGTTAAACCCCTTAAGATTTTTTAGGGCTGCATACATTAATCATATTTAGGCTCCAAAAGGGTTTTTGTTTAAAACATTTTTTAATGGTCAGAAATTATCTGCTTAAAAGGCAAAGAAAAAATGGTTTTTACAGATGTAAATAATTAGTATAATTGCCTGTTGATGTAAAAAATTCGTGTGATTGATACGGAAGTTAAAAAAGACATGACAAGATTGAATAAATATTATCTAGCTTTACGGAATATCCTCTCCCCTGACAAACTAGCTTCTGTTAAACAGAAATGTCGTGCATTACTCAAAGGAATACGTAAATACTTAGGTTGTCAGTAATGTTATCAAAATTTTCATCTTTCTACTTGATTTCGCTAGAAAACAAAATTAGAGTAGCATTGCCGGTAAACAGTTTGAAAATTCATTTAACAGCAAGCAACCATAATGAAAATAAACTCAATGCCGAATTTATCTAACTATTTTGATTGAAAAGTTTTCTAGCTTATTGGTTCAATAAGAAAAATATTTTCAAACAAACCACAATTGTTTAATTTCGGTGAAGATACAGTGCACTGTCGTGCTTTATTCTTTGTTTTCACTCTATTCCATCTGAGTTTCCAACATCCCCTGGAAAACCGAAGCCCGGCTAAAAAGTTCCGGCAGACTTCACTCATACATTAACTTGTACTTCTAGGCCATCTGCAGTCCTTCTACAGTCATATTTGATCGAGCCTCATGCCTGGAAGATATTGTGTTAGGTTATATTTGTATCCGTGGTCTCCACGTCTTAGATGATCTCTTAGACGCCTCGAGATACAGGAAAGCTGATTTTCTTACGATGAAGAAACTCTCCTTGACAGAAAGAGTCCCTTCTAAAATCTCACATCCGAAGCGGACTCCCTTTTAATGAAGACCTCCTGAAACTCCCTCAGCAGGTCTCCCACGAACGGTAAATCTCCCATGAGAGTTGAATAGAGGAGATTCCCTCTGAAGAGTTGACCGGAGGCTCTGCTTGGCCGAAGGGAGTTGACAGCTCTCGGTGAGGAGGAAAGCCTTCCCTTCTCCAAACACCACTGACCTGGAGAAGAGGATGGAGGGACCTCGTGTGTGGTCATAGACCCAAAGGAGCGTCTTGAAGAAAGGACTTGTCGAGACCGATGGTCAGCTCGGTGCCCACGTTGATGGATGCTCTCTTACAAACAAGGGCTCACACCAATAGAGTACCCAAATTTTCATTATCCATTTATATAATAGACTGTATCTCTCTCTGTGTGTGTCCCATTACTTCCCATCTATTACTGAAGAAAATGATTGAAATGAAATCAGAACTGATATACCTGTATTATGAGCACTTTATTGTGGATACCAAAGACGCTGGATCACTATAAAATACGTATTTTTTCTGTTATTTGCTTTCTTCTCTTACACGACCATTTTATCGGTAGATAAGATAAAGAATGATAATTAGACGCATATACATGAAAAATAATCAGATTCTAATAGTACCACGAGTAAAACTAAAAAATGTATTCTCTTTCATAGATCCTTAATTTTATCACTTTAAAACCGTGAAAGTTTCACAAGTACAATCTTGACCATGTTTTCGGTAGATAAGATACAGAATGGAAGTTCTGTAAACATTCATGAAAAATATTCGTTTATAACACAATAATTCATCGTAATCTTTCGGTAACTATTATCATGCAGATTAAGCGAAGGATTATAAGTTTATGGTATCATAATGTTGAGGATAATTATACGTCGCAGTAGGCTTCGTAAAATTTCTGTGCTCTCTAACAAATTGTATTTTTGAAATGTGTCGTCCCATTTGTCAACATAATTCACGTCTATACTTTCTTTGCAGCTCACCTTGCTGTTGAACTCTACATGTTAACTGCTGTGTCGATCAATTTAATCAACCATCTAAGCCTCTGTTGCCATACAGGACGCTTTCTGATTTGAAAAACGGGACCTCAATTATTCACTCCCCACACTACATAGAAATTTCTCATGCTCTTGATTCGTGTCCAACGAGTTGAAATGCTTAGAAAAATCGTATCTTAACTGTTTTAAACCGAATTAATATTGGATAATAATCAGTAAGATTCATTATGATTATAATGTCAATTTTATTTCAAATGAAATTTCTAATTCTGTGAGATATCCTATATTGTTTTTATTAATAGTAGGAATAACAGAAATGAATAACGTTCTAAGTGCACAGTACAGTTCCCTTGAAAATTTAAAAAATCCATAACTCAGGTTGTACTTTAGGAGCACAAATGTGCCATGGGTAGTAAACATCACAAAGCTTTCATCCAAAGTGAATTATTTATTATAAATAACACTTACTATAATAAATGGCATGATGATTCTCAACACCATAGAGTTTAAAACTGAGCCTGACCGATAAAATTGCGTACAAAAGCTGCACTTGTAGACCTAATCACCGTAAAAGTAAAATTCCTGAGAATTTCTGTATATATTACAGAAAAACACTGAAATTGTAAGGAAATTTATTAGTTTAAAAAAGTGTGTTTGATTTCATAAGCTTTTTCTGCAATCTGAACAACAAGCTCGTTAGTCTTTTAAACTCTGTTTTGTATTCCATCACTTATCCCTACTTCTTTCTTCATGTTGCAAGGGACAAAGGTTTACATTGTGATGTTATTCCCCTGTCAGGATCTGCCTCACTTTAGTTCAATGTCATTAAAATTAGTGACAATAAAATGGTAAAACGAGCTGGCACTAAAAAGTATCTTGTGAAGTACAAAATTCAATTTTCCTAATTTACTGAGGAACATTGAAAAGGAAAATAGACTTAACCATCTGCAACTGATCACCCGTCAGGAAATCATAAAGATTATAAAATGATGCTAAATGATTAAAAGAGGGATTTCGTTATCAATAAAGCTGTCCAATCGTTCGTAAGTCATGGAGCTGTTCAATCCAATAGATTCATTCAACCGTCCATATACAATGAATAAATATCCACTCTCCCGTACACAATATGAATATTAAATTGTTAATAGATAATAAAAGAATTCTACCGTTCATAAAAGATGAAACTATCCAATCTTCCGAACACAATAAAGCAATCCAATCGTTCGTGTACAATTAAACTATACAATCCCCACTCTAATAAAACTGTTTATTTGTCTGCTTACAATGAAACCATCTAATTGCCCCTAAACAATAAGACCATCCATTTGTTCGTGTACAGTTAAATCATCCAATTGTCCGTGTACAATTGAACCACCCAATTGTTTGTGCAGAATTTCTGACAAACTGCATGTATGATTTTCCAGCAAACAAGAGCTCTTCCGGTCAATGAACGAGTGATAATGCTTGTTGTGTTTTGTTTTGAAATTAAAAACAATTGCTGAAATGCTGTCGCTTCAGCAAAGTGAACCTTTAAATCCATTTTGGAAGCGTCGTACAAAAAGTGATAGATCTGTTTCAATATTTCTGAAAACGTCACTTGTCGTTGAAATTGAAATTTCAATTTTCTTGTCAAAACGTTTGTGAAAAACTGACATATACTTTTGCTTCTCACAGCCCCGACATGGTATTAATGATGAGTTCTAGTGGGATTCTATCGATATAAAACATTTTTCAGGAATATGCTAAGCGCCCAGTGACATATATAATTGATAACCTTCTTATTGTTAATATTGAGCCTCTTATAAATCATTACTGCAGTTTTGACTGTAGCAGTGAAACTCGAAAAAAGTAACGTTAAAGAGAGGCAAAAATTGACTGCATCTAATTTTTTCCCTCATATTTACCTTCTTTATCTGGACCTCACAAACCTAAAATAATGAGTTGGATGGTAAATAATTTAGCAATTTAAATAAAATAATCTAGAATTAAAACGTGTTAAAGGGGTCTAATTTATGTTCTATGATATTTGTTAATTATTATAGCAACAAAATTTACCGTTTGTGAATAATTTGCTACTTTGAACTTGTTTTCAACGTCAATTCAAATATTCTTCCAATCGAAAGAAAACATGTCAATTCAAAAACAAACTCTTTTTTTTCAAATTGGAAATAACTCTTTCTGCATCCGGCCCAATGTTGGATACATTTCTGTATTTTATTATTCCTGACCAGTTATCAGATGGCGAGTGAAATAGACCTCAAATCAAAGGTTTGGTTGGGGATATGTCGATGCTAACATTTTGAGGACAGGGTGTAGTAATGATTTGAAGTATCAGTACAACTGAGATCAGTTGTGATTTCCTGTTTGTGTGATGATAAAAAGGAAATTTGGAATGCAAACTACTCTACGAATTAGAATAGCGATATTAGTAAAATAAAACTGTATTTCGGTTATTTTTCAAAATGCAAATATATTAGAATAGAATATGAAAATAGGAACGAGCCGTTTGATCCATTTTTGGTTTGCTTCCCAAGTTCCATGCCGTCTAACGTAAAGACATCAATCATGCACACGCATATCAGTCATGCACACGCACAACAATCATACACAGGTCTTAAGAGTTAAAAGCGGTATGGAATCAGTACTTTATAAAACTGGAGGGGCTTCTTATCCAATATCTGTATAGACGATTTTAAATGTGTCCACTGTTCCAGCAGAAATAATATAACCGGGAGGCTGGTTCAAAGTTCTGGTAATTTCAACTTGAAAAACGTTTAGAAATTGCGATATCATGAATTGTCTTATTATTAGTTTATAGCCGTTATATCTGGTTCGCACGTTATGGTCTTTGTCGAAAAGCCCCTCCACAGTAACGCTGTTGAAGCTGTTGAGATATTTATAGGTCTCGATGAGTTGTAGTAGCTGTTTTTTTTTTGTTCTAGGAAGATGAGCTCAAACTACTGCAGACGCTTTTTCTAGTTGAAATTGAGTAGTTCAGGAATCATCTTTGTTATTTTACGCTGTATTTACGACATTTTGTTAATGTCTCTTCGTAGGGTTTGAGACCCCAGTTTCACAGCTTATTCTAGATGTTGCCGGATTAGCGCTTTATAGAGCAGCAAGATCGTATGACTTACAGTATATTCAAGGCTTCTTAGAATGAAACCAAGGATCTTGCTCGCATTTTTGACACTTTTTAATTTGTCTGTCAAGCTTGAAATATTCAGTGATTATGATTTCAAGATCCTCTTCTTGCGGAACTTTTCAATAGGTGTGTCAGTCATCGTGCGTTGAAATGCCGGTTACAAGCACCAATGTGTATGACTGATCATTCATCAACTTTGAAGCTTATTTGCCAGGCTTTGATACATTGTAGTACCCGATTGAGGTCCGATTGAATAGATTCGTGCCTTTTTCGATGAACGTCCTGTGAAAAAGTTTCGTGTTGTTGGCGAATTTGTAAATAAATCACTTGAGTACCACCAATGAGCCATAAATTATTACTTGAGTACCACCAATGAGCCAGTTTCGTATCCATTAATAGTAGTTGTCTTGTGCTCCATACACTTCCTGTTTTCCATTAGTTTTACATGGGGAACTTTATCGAATGATTTTGAAAGTCTAGGTATACGGTTTTTGTACAGTCTTACATGTGGTAAACTTCTGCAAAAAAGTCGGGGAGGTTTGTGAACCAGCTACATTTTTCACAAATCCATTGTGGGTGTCAGTAATCGGGTTTTGAGCTTAGAGATGTTTTGTTTCACGAACTTTGAGTAATATTTCTTTTATTTTTCTGATGACAGATGTAAGACTGATGGGGCGATATGAATTGGGTGTTTGTTTGTTCCTCTTAATGAAAATAGGGGTGACATTTGCATTGTTTATCTCAAATTAATGAAACTGCGCCATCCATTGCTGAAAAGACACATACATTAAATTATTGCCGGTGATTCAGAATTTTTTTACCTCTTTGTCGTTAAAAGCAGTTCACCAGAAAGGGAAATTTCGAAATGTATTCTCTATTTTAATGAGCACTGACTACGCTCTGTCACTTGTACCTCCATTAAGATACTGAACTTGTAATTTGCCCTATTGATTACATTTTTGGGGCACCATTTATGCTTTGTTACAACATAAAACTTTAAATTTCTGAAAGTTTCACAAAAATTATTTTTTACGCATAGCCATTACCGCTCAACCATTCAGTTACCTCACTGATGACCCTCGTGTCAACGTCATAGGTGTCTGACAAACCAAAGTTTAGCATAAAAAAACGAACTACAAATTTTAACTAATTTATTCACAAAATTTGTTCAAATGTATTCAATCAATAAAAAAATTATGTCTTAGAGATAGGAAAGCATTCCCCATCAACAAAACTATAAATTCCTTCAATACATTATGTATTCAAATTCAGTGATTAAACAATTGCATCATTATTATTACTAGTAAATATTCCAATGGCGCAAGACTGGAAACAACTTCATAAGAAACGATTTGACACAAAATTATGATGATATTCACTATACCTGCGTATTGAGCCATATATGATAATTAAAGCTTAACTCCGTAGGTACTAGAATTCAGTGATGGTGACTCAGACCAGACACGTAGACGTACTAAATGTAACATTGATTAGCACAACTAGATTTAAAAATCTTGAAGGCCAAAATAAAGTTTTTAAGCATCTATATAATCATTAAAATCACAGATCGATTAAGAGCATGACATTATGGACTAAAACTTTATTAAGTAAAGCATTTTAATGTTCCAAGAACTATTGAAACATACAGTATGCCATTTCCCCCAACTAATCTTTTCTACGGTTAAACTTTTAAAATCTATGTCAGTGTTGCATTTTATATTTTGATACACTGGACGTTTTGCAACGAGCCAGCTAACTTATCTAAACTGCCTCTATTCTGACACATTTCCAAAAAAGTTAATTAGATATAAAAAATTTCCTTATTAAAAGAAATCCGAGCCTGTGGACTTCTACGTAATGATCATATGCTTCGCGAAGTCAGGCATAGGCAGCGAATTCAAAAACTTTTTCTTTAATTACAAAATAATATCGCCATGATTCCTGACTACACCTGGGGTATCAATTATTACTCCCTCTGGTGAGAAACAGCTTGTGCACACAAATATTCATGTTGGTTGGAAATAGTTTGTACAGTAGGAAAAAAGTTTAAAAATATCACTCATGCAATTTAATTTCAACGTTACACATTGTATAAAAAAATTAAAAACGGGGAAAAATGTAGTTTCATAGAAAAGTTTATTTAAACATTTTCACAATTTTAGTAGACGATTTTCTGATTTTTATCAACGCTTGTAAGACGATTATTCGTTTTATGTTTGTTAACTCGTGTTTTTTACGCCATTGATTACTTTTGACGGATGTGATAGTGGGTGGCCTGAAAAGCTCCTTTGATATTTTTTGGTAGATCAGATCGTGTTAGTTGTTATGTATCAGGACGTGAATGAAAGTAGTTTATGCACTAATTTTAGCAAACTACAGGGTAATTTTGGTCATACAGAGAAAATAAATTGTCTTAAAAACATAAAAAGCCAGCATGTTTTCCCGACTGTACACCAACTGTTTCCGATCAAAGAGAATAGGTGTTAAGTTTCAAACTGCTATGGTGCAAATCATATAATCACAGACAAGTTTGTCCGTACGTCAACCGTATTGTAATTAATGAAATCTTTTGCATCGTCTTCGCTAATTTGTGGGAAATTAATTAAGTATGAATAAAAATCTTTATCCAGCGATAGTTTCTTTAAATGAAACATCATTCCTTGAATATCAGTTCTAGAAAAAATACCATGCGTTAATTTCATATAATTTAGTAAGTGCGTTCAGCTCATACGTATATATTGCATCCTCATCAACCTTTTTCCCCCATTTGTATAAAACTCAGCAGTTTGTATTATGTATTTAGCACAATTAAAGCACAAAAAATGTACCAGTTCATCTACTAATCACCATTTATCATATAATTTGAATTTAAACACCATCGTAAAATAGCAACCAATGTTCAATATCAGCACTGAACAGTTTCTGTTTAAATTGATATGATAAACTGAAAATGATTCACCCCACCACTTATATGCATCACCTGCTACTCACCACCGGCTACAGCAGATATGATTGGGTAATAGTTTTCATTCCAGTAACAGAAAACATCATATCAATTTGTCCAGTTGAGTGGAGCAACCAATCCTACAGTTTGGATGAGGCCGGCAGTGCGCGTAACACATGTTGCACGGCAGTGACAGCCGTACCAGGGGCTGAAGTTACGCCATATCCACCGTGACCGTAGTTGTGAACCACCTGCGAGGTGCCAGTTACCAAGTTAGCAGAGCACGATGTGTCAATTCAAATTCTAACTCTGTTGCCTCTAGACAGGAAAATCTCTGATCGCATCTTGCTCGTAGTTGGATCTTTTCTGACTTTAACATTTTTATGATTGTGCAACACAGCCAATACAATCTCATGGGCGAAAAGGCGGGGTCAGGGGCAGTATGTAGATGTGAACACGTATACTGCAGGTATAGTCGTTTTCACGCGTGTCATTAGTACTGTGGGAGGAACGCTTGTTAGAGTTCAAGTTTTTGGAAAACCATAATGTAATTATTAATGACATGTCCATTTCAATGCTGAGGGTTAGGTAAGGAAGTTCTTTCTGTTTAAAGGATATTTCTAAAAGTAATAAATAATAAGTGCCAAATTGTGCACCATATAAAATCTTCTAAAGAAACGCATAGGGAGAGACAGCAGGCAGTTGAATGGAATATGCATAGTCAAAATGAATTTCTAATTACTAGTTCATGTCAAACCTTTTCATAAATATTAATAAGATACTCGAATCAATTAAAAAAATTTTCACAGTTTACTAAAACCAGATTGCATACAGAACGGTATTAATTTTATTGCTTGCTGCCTTTTGAGTGTTTGCGTAGGTCTTCACTGTTAATTCTTCATATTCGCATTCAAAAACCCACTCCAAAAAAGGATGAGTCGTTGAGGAGGTCATTTTGTGACGATGCTCTTTTGAGGTCGTTGAATTATTCGTAGGGCCCACTCAAAATATATGATAAATTTCGATGGAGCAAACGTTTTAACATACTTCTGGTCTTCAAACGTTTTCTCTCCAAACGAACTATTGTTAAATTCCTAGCCTCCTTGATAGATGAAACAAGTTTTGAATTAAGTTTTACTAAAGTGCTAAATTCCCAGTACCTGTTCTATTTTTAACTAGATTCATTTATTATACACACCGATACAAGAGATGCAGTCTCGTAGGATTACAACACCATCCCTTATTTCACGTGAACATTTAGCTTCCCCTCACTGCGTCCCCAGCAATGAACTTCAAATTCAAAGAAAGAGATTGGGGCCCAAGAAGTAAACAGTCAACGTATTTCTGCTGATATTTACTAAGACTAGGAATATGGAGAATGCCCAAATAAGGAAATCGAGAACTCATCCCTCCCAATAAATCTTTCTAAATTTTTCTACTCTCGAGAAGATATATACGAGGGTGTGACAAGTATGACAAACTTTGTACTCAAACCCGTGTTGAAAAATATTATCTGAAAGAAAAATATCTCGGACCTGAGATGCAGGTCCACGACTGCACAACCTGGTCTCAGTCCTGGAACGGATTAATTAATTGAACTTAGGAAGGACAGGAGTAACTGAAATATTACAGTGGATTACCGCAGAGTAATCATGATTTGTTTTCCTCTGACCTTGAACATCTCACAATGCCGAAATTGGATCA
The DNA here is from genome assembly GCA_006783055.1 of Trinorchestia longiramus. Taxonomy (NCBI): domain Eukaryota; kingdom Metazoa; phylum Arthropoda; class Malacostraca; order Amphipoda; family Talitridae; genus Trinorchestia; species Trinorchestia longiramus. The sequence continues at coordinate 190,141 of VCRD01000226.1, forward strand.
TTTAAACTATACTGGGGGGATAAATAAGTCCATAGTATGGTTATTATGAAATCATAAGCCTAGCCTTCAAATTTATAGTGAACAAAACACGAAGGAGAAAATTTTTCACATTTTCTATTGTGAATTTAATAGACAACTATATCAATCATCATCCTCGCTACCACTTGACAAAATCAGACATTTCTATACAAATTTCGATTAATTTAATTCTGAATAGCACAAATATTATTTTAGCTCGATGATGCAGCTCCTTACAGTGAATATTAAAATTGACTTAAATGCACAAACCTCTACTGCTCACGTCAACCCACTAAAAGACTTCAAGTTTTCAATAACTTCGAAAGGACATGAAACATTGGAGAATGATGAAAAAAATATATTTATGAAAGATACATTTGCCACAGACCCCCTTCTCTAAAAAGTAGGCGGAAAATGCATAAAATATTTACAATAAGACCTAGTGAGACCCAAAAACAAGCTCAGGCTTACCTCAGCACTAAAAAGGAACCCACAACAGCATCCAACAGCCGCTGTGCACCAAATTATTGAACTTTTTTCGCAACTTTCCTTAAATGTGACACCCACTGAATTGTTTCGCGACTTATCTAAAATGTGACACCCACTGAATTGTTTCGCGACTTACCTTAAATGTGACACCCACTGAATTGTTTCGCGACTTACCTTAAATGTGACACCAACTGAATTGTTTCGTAACCTATCTTAAATGTGACACCCACTGAATTGTTTCGCGACTGACCTTAAATGTGACACCCATTGAATTGTTTTGCAACTTACCTTAAATGTGACACCCACTGAATTGTTTCGCGACTTACCTTAAATGTGACACCTACTGAATTGTTTCGTAACCTATCTTAAATGTGACACCCACTGAATTGTTTCGCGACTTACCTTAAATGTGACACCTACTGAAGTGTTTCGCGACTTACCTTAAATGTGACACCCACTGAATTGTTTCGCGACTGACCTTAAATGTGACACCCACTGAATTGTTTTGCAACTTACCTTAAATGTGACACCCACTGAATTGTTTCGCGACTTACCTTAAATGTGACACCCACTGAATTGTTTCGCGACTTACCTTAAATGTGACACCTACTTAATTGTTTCGCGACTTACCTTAAATGTGACACCTACTGAATTATTTCGTAACCTACCTTAAATGTGCCACCGCTATTCAGTAAGATCTCCTCGGTCTCCACTCTGACGGTCGGTCTGTATGGCCTCAAGCCTGTCCACTCGCGTACGATCTGATACAATATATTGATGAAATACATTAATATATTACAAGCAATTTAATAATTATTGGTAATTATTAGGTGATATTATTTCATTATAGTAGTTATTTGAATGAAATTAATTGTCAATATTAATTAAGTGATATAACCGTTATATTTACTTATACCACATTAATGTAGTGAATTAATGAAGCTCATCTGAACCTCAGATCAGACCAGCTCCATCTTCTTAGTTTAGCCTATATACAAAGCTACTTTATATGTTTATATATACGTACAAAGAAAGTAATATGTACATACACATGTGTATGAAGAAAAATTTCCCATCTAGTTGTTTACAAATGACATATCAAATATTTTTAGGGCTTCGAATTTCAGAAAGTATTATGAAGCTTGCGAGGCTTAGCAGATTTTTATTCAGCTGTCATATGAATAGCGTAAAATATATTCAGATCGAAAATTAGAAGTGAATCAATAGTCAAGAATCACTAGAAAACCACATACAATCTAACAACGGGAGGGCCGAACTGCTACTAGGATAGAATAGAATAAGGAAATAGAAACGAACCGTTTGGCCCATTATTGAGTAGCTACCCAAGTCCCATGCCGTCAACTACGCCAACACAGTTGAAAATTTCGGTATTAATTGTAATTTTTGAGTGGGTTTTAGAAATTCCTTATCAATAATTTTTAAATCCTAATCAATGAATATAACTTTGAATTCAGACCGAAGTTACAGAATTGTAATTCGGTGTTGCAAAATGTTAGAGGTGAAGTCATTACCGACGTTAAGTCACGAAAGACACTGAGAAATTAAAAAGGAGAGATGTGGCCAAACAATAAGTAAACCTCTGGCTACCAAAACCAGCATTGCAACTTTTGTTGTGAGAACCTACAATTTCTTCTACAGAACTCCAAGTCCTCAACTTATGCCGACGAGCACAGCATGTCTCACAATTATCTCATGACCCTCAAGGAACACAAAGCTTCCCAACAAGTTGAAGGACAATCCCCCTTCTGAGTAATTCCCTTTGCTCATGTATATAGTTATTATTTTCGAAGTAATTTATGTAGAAGTTTTTGTGCCACAGAAAACAACGACACAAACACTTAATATATTTTTATCAAATGCTTTAGCAGCTCTTTTTGCCTAAACGCTCAGCACAACGAAGAACTTTGTAACAAGAATTTGATTATTTGATACTAATTGATGATTTCAGTAAATTCAGTTAATCAATTTTTTCAAGAAAAACGAGTTTCCTAAGAATACCAACAGAAACGAACAATTATCATACTACCATCTCCTTCGTTTTCTTTCAAGTCTTCAACACACGCCCATTTCCTTAACAAACCAAATTGAATAAAAAATGCTCAGAATATTTCCTATTTCACTCGAACTTTCAGTACAAAAATTATTTAACCCTTAAACAGTAACGCTGGTTCACATAACTTTTTACTGCTGTACTCTCACCAGCATAAAATTCTTTTCCAAATGCTGAAGAGGATGAAGAAACACAGGCGTTCTATGATCCCACTCATCAAATATGACCTAAAATGTTAGTTGTAAACGAGTTTTGTTCTTAAAATACGCGAGACAAATTATTTCTCGTTCAAGACAAAGCAAAACGATTATTTTTGACTGCGTAGGATATCGGATTTTTCCCTCATTAGAGGAAGAGATAAAGTCTGTATTTTTTTGTACGCAATTATTTTTAACTTCGAAGCATGACCCTGATATTTTCACTGCAATATTCAATTCATAACCTTCCATAGAATATTTTGAACATATACAAATACTTATAATTTTTAAAAGTTTTTCAAATCAAATTATGGTTTCATTAATAGTAGTATGGAAGTTTGAAAAAGATAATATATTTGATGTTGACTTTGAATCACTTCAGATATTCATGAAACTGGCAGCATAGCCCACTCAAAATATTCCCAAAGTTTTACAAGGCGAGTGGAAACGATGCTTAAAAATATTTTTCGACTATTGAAGTTTTTGAAGTAAAAGTGAAATCTCTGATCATGAAGCAAATTTTTCTTTTTTGTTGTATAACGAACTCGTCTCTTTCATCTAGTCTCCGTAGCTCTCTCCAATGAAATTAGTGTCCGGAATGAATGAAATCTGTTTTGCTGCCGTTGGTTTTTCCATATTTTCTAGCCTAATGAGCAACCTTCAAACTAGTTTAATGTAAAATAAAATGAGAACACCTTTTCACATTTGAAATACTACGGAGGTCACGAAAATTCATCTCATTAATTTAAATGAAACGATGCCAACTCATGTAATATTCATCGTAACAGGTTCTGTGTTAATTGGTTAGCAATAATGAATAATTATTAAACCTAGATAACATTAGATATTAGCGTTAACTGGATAGGATTATTAGATACTGCGTTGATAGTTGTTGTCGTCCCTACTAATATTAGCTTTAAGCAACTAATGCCACTACTGTGGCGCTTATACAAACATGGCTCTATCAGGCTTTCAATTTTTCACTGGCTGGGCATCAGAATATTAGCCAAGTTTTAATTCAAGTATAATGCAAAATTTAACCATTTTGGCCCTTGAAACATTGATCGACATCACCAGCTTGGTCGACTGGTGAGCGAATCTGCTTGCGAGCGGAAAGACCCGGGTTCGAATCCCACTGCCGACATGGTTGACACGGCTAGAAATACGGCATGGGACTTGGGTAAACAACTGAATAATTATCGTAGTAATTATCCGACCCAAGACTGGGCCAGAAGGTTCGTTCCTATAGCCTAATTCTATTCTATCATAACTAAATTTATCAGTAATGTTACGTACGGTGCACATAGACTATTTCCGTTCAACTGAAATTCCGGGTGTACCTTTCACTGGTTCTACAAGCAAGTAGTTTCTTCATTTTGATCTTAATATAATTGAGACTGAAAAATAAAAATTTTTGTTAGATTTCACGTTTTAAAAATGCTTATCGCTTGAAACACAGCGCACGTAAATCTAAGGTTCATATCATTTCGACAAGCAAAGATTGAATCCCTCTTTGAATTTGTCCTTCATGCTCAAATCTGATGGGCCGATAAACAGAGTGCGGCAGCATTATTTCCTTTTTTGTATTTCAAAACGGAATGAAAAAAGGAAGTTATGTTGTTGCACCCTAAACAATGAATTCTATTGTATGATAGATGCACCCTGCCCAACCTTATTTGACTACGTTCGAACTAATTTACAAAGGATTTTTTACAAGTCTGTAAAATTCTTAGAACTGAAAAAAGTACTCACAGCTATTACACTTGGAATTTCGTGTTAGGCTACATATGTTTATGAAATTTGAGATCCTTTAAGCAAGAAATAATCAAATTATTAAAATGCAGAATCGCCTAATTTTTTTCGAAACTTTCGTATTTTAAATTATGAAGGATGAAATTTAATTAATAAGACTGAATCATGAATCCCACCATGGCTAGAGCACCGCATGATTTAACCATTTTATTTTTCAATTGTGTGTGGTGAACAGAATTATGGGTTTCTTGCCAGTTCGTGGAAAAAAAACTATTGGCATACACGTCCCAATAGACCGTAAATTTGCTCGTTATATTGTGCGAGCGTAATCCTGCTCAGGAAAACAAAAAACAACATTCAATCAGCAGATAGTGGATGTTAATAGTTGTGTACGAGTACTTAGTTCTTAGTTACGCCGCTTGTTGTGCAATCACGTTAAAGTTGATTGACTTGTTCAGTTGACCTTAATGACGGAGTATTGGGTCGACCATCGTGACTGGCATCAATATGAATCAGAGAAACTGTTTTCCTATAAAAATAACAAGCCAATTAGGCACCGGTGCATGCACTAGTAAAACTTCAAGGGAACTGTTTCTTGACCTTTATTTGGAAAACCCACAAACGACTCAAAACAATTTCTGTTCGCTTCAGAGGAGAGTTGAGTTGTCATTTTGTGCCATCGGAATTCTATGCGCAGAAATCACGGTAAAAACTCTGGAACCTGAGTATGTTTGAAAAAAATAATAGATGTGACGATGGTTTTTTATCTGTGAAGCAATATTACTCAAATTTACTTTAATTTGGAATAGCGTGAAAAGTATTGAAATATTGGTTGTACGAACTCTTCTTTTATAAATATAGAAGTGAATGTTAGAATTAAATTGACGATCCACTACTAACTAATTAGTAATAATCTGGTATTACGTGTAAATCATTGAACAAATTTGCTTGCAGGTATCGCTTTTAATTAAAAGAGGAATTTTCGATGTTCAGCCAACTCCTGTTTTATCTCGTACTATTATCTCTTATCTCTGCCTGGAAGTAGTGTTACCTATCTCGGTGCATGAATATCTTATCTCTTGCATGGAAGCAGTGTTAACTATTATAACTTAGTTCATGAGTATGTCGTAGGTTTTGGCCCGATTATATTTAGTCGAATATTTCGGAGCCGTGTGAGGGCTACGCACTTGGACAGGTTAACAAGCTCAACTATTTAGAGTTAAATAAGGAGACAGCAGGTAGATGAGGACCTGGGAAACCTCTCCTGCTGTATGAGACTGCATTTGCTGACATTCTCGTTTACTGGCCAGGTTTGAAAAATAATAATAATATAAATAAGATTTAAAAAATCATGTAAAAAGGTAAGCTTACACTTTATTCAATTTTGTAACAACTTTGCCATAATTGATGCAATCTTATCTACGCGTGATGAGACAAAATGTACGTCATTGAAAAGTGTAAAATGCATACAAAACTAAATAACCAGCCCTAATCTATCCATCAACTTGAAACTGGAGAAGCTAGTAGCGTTACTCCTCCTCAGTACTGTTACCAATTCATTTAGGCACAATTGCAGTTGTTCAATTGCAGGAGTTAAGAAATTGTTTATGTTATAACTCAGTATATCTCATCAGCGTACTGCGTCTTTCTTTGTTCCTGCAATGACGTACAGTCAATCTGATGAACGAAAGAGACTCTGCAGCTCTTAATTCCAGAGTTGTGAATGTAGATGGCCTTCCTTTTTCTTTGAAATGCACATGAAAATGTGCTGAATGTATAAGAGGCCGATTGTCTCTCATCATTTGTTTCGAGGGGATGCAGTTGCTACATTTTGCTCAATAGTTTAGAAACCAGTCTCAAAAACATCTACCCCGGTCTATCGGCTGTTAAGTATTAAGTTTAGTGATGAACTGGGCGTTTATATTTTACTATGGTCTTGGAAACTAAATTTCTGCAAGTAACTGGACTTTTCATATATATTTTTCTCAAAAATGAACAATGCATCATTATTAACCTCTAGTATAGTATTAGTTTATTCATATTATGATCTACGTGTAAAAAACGGAAATAATTGAAAGAAAAGGCAGCTAAAATTTGGAATGTAATGCGCTACATTTCTGGTGAATTTCACGCTCCGATCTTTCTCTTCCTTGTTTCTCGGGAATGTCTTCAGTTTTTTAGCTATATTAGTGACACAAGGTAGAACCCTACTTAAAAATCTCATTTCCTCCGTGTTTATGGGTCGAAGCGTCTTATCGCACCGGTACACTCAACGGGGCAGCGATGATCCAGCACTGATTAAGGAATCGGAAGTGAAACGATAGGCTTCTTTTCCTGTAAACATCTACCCTCCTGTACAAAAAGTTTACTCTCTCAACAAGAGATGCAAGGCCTGGGTGTATTTAGCTTACCTGGGCGTTTCGTAGACTGGGTACAAGGCGTACGCAACGCTCCCAGATGGAGCTGGAGTCGTGAGCGTCTATGTGAGTGTTGTACGAGTCAAACTGCCGACATCCACCCAGAGTCACTGTGTCGAACCCGGGCAACACGTACGTGTCAAAGTCTGAGTAATATCCCTCTGTTATCCATGGAGCTTTGACCTGTGAGGTTACAAAAGAAGGATACGTATAAGGTATGCAACATACCTTTAATGAATGAATCATCAATGCTTGGTAAATATCAGGTGCTATTATTTTTCAAAACGTACAATATAACTATGTTGGTACAAAAATTCACTGAAAAACACAATAACTTGATTTAATTTAACAAACAAGTTAGTGTATGCAAGGAAAAATGCACGAATGTGCGGTGTAGGGAGAATATTTTCATTCGTCTTGATAGAATTGTAATTTGTTTTAATAGAACTCCAGTCTAGAGTTTGATCCTCAGCCGTGCTCCCATCGAACTAGGCAAGTGCCTTCAACTAGGCTATTGTTTACATTACTTTCCATTACTTACGCCTAAAGCAAGTCTACCGTAAAAGAAAGTAAATAAGTGTTTAAATATGATCCCAGAAAATTAAATATTGGGTATTGAATAACTTCCATAAATATTGATTTCGCTATGGGGTAACCCATTCATTTGCCTCACCTTGAAAACTTGTCCTCGAATGGGTGTTACGAGAGGGTCAGCGGCCAGGTCTCCTGCTGCAAGTCCTCCACAGTTCACCACAACATCAAAGTCTCCTGCAAGCTCCTCCAAGGACGTCAGACGCCTCTTCACTGTGACACCTCCTCGAGCTTCAAATCTGCGCTCACAAGGAATTTTATTGTGAGTCGTCCACTGTGTTGGTGATCATTCCCTGTAAATTGAAAATTCGAAACGCTTTAGAAAATTTTTCAGAAAGTCCATCATGTTGGTGAACTTTCAATGAAAATTTAAAATTTATACACATCAAAAAAATTAATGTGAAAGTCCACCGTGTCCGTGAACTCTTCCTGCGAATGAATATCTGCGAATATTGGAAAATTTCTTAATAAGTTCACTATATTCGAGAAATTGATCTGTTGGTTGAAAACTTACACGCATTAAAACATTAATTTAACGGCCCAAAATGTCGCGCATGCATTCTTCACGATCATTTTATCCCAGTCATATGTACCAACACATGGAGGTATGTTACATTACCCATCCCTTTATGAATTAACACGCACTAGAACCAGTGTAGGAGCGAAAACTATGAAACACGTTTACGCTGCCCATGATTCCTTGTGATACTAATGATGTTATGGCGCCGTAAGCATCTGTTAATAATCAAAACCTTGTTCTTCACTTTTACATTCCAGGTTAGCATGTTTCATACGGTGAAGGTTACTTTCACAATTTTTTAGCAAATGACAGTAATACTATCCTCGTTGTCTACAAAATCGTGTACATTTCATTATTGTTAATACGATGATTTCCAACCAACTTTAAATTTCAACCCACGACTTTGTCAGTTGTTTATGCTCAGACAAAGGTTTGACGTGATATTTCATGCACTTGATGAATACTACACATATTTGATTTAAAATTCTGGGCTAAACAAAACAGATGCCATGAGCCCATGTAAAATTTTTATCTCTACATGATTAGTAGTTAATTAGTGATGTAGAGTATAATAAAAATTGGGTGACACTTTTTGGCACACCTTGTACATATGGGTATTCTATTCTTTTTATATCAGCTAAAGCACCCTCAATGTATGAAATCATTTTTTCAATTCATTTTGATGATACAAGGAACATTTTAAGTGTATAAAAAATGTTTCAGCTTTCTTGGTGGGGTGAGATCTCAACGCGGACATGAGGTTGAATTTTCGTAAATATCAAGTTTTCCTATCATTCATCTGATCAACCTAATTCTATTCCTTTTGGTCTCAGTTATATGCAGTCTCCTGTTCACTTCATCAGTTTCGGACCAAGTCATGCATTCATTTTATGCAGTTGCCTTGCAAAAGGACAAATTCTCCGAACAGATCAATAACACATTGTATACAATACACCTGATTATCCTACTAGGTTTCTCCTACGACTCCTAACCTTTTCATCAAAAAGGGCAGGAACCTTCTGCACTCGATGATCAAAGTCCTGTAGCAGCTGCCGTACTTATAAGGTCCCCCGGGTAAACCTTGCAGCTCTGCATGGGTCAGCATGCGGTACTCAGGCAGCAGTTTCTCCAAGAACGCGTTCTGTACAACCATGTCTTGTTAAATTTTGAAACGATTAGATACTTGTGCAAGGATACTTGTTTAGAAATCGAAAAGTTCATTGCGTGAAGAGACTTCAGACAATCTTCGTGTCCCTGGCCCATTCCTAACACAATGGGAGAACCTCAAAAAATTCTGCTGCGTAAGATTATTTTGCATGTATTTGACAAGCAAGTTAGAACATGTGTTCATAGATGTACAAATATCATTTAATAAATTCATAGAAGTTTTTTAGTGAACACATTCCTTCCGTTTTATAGGTTGTCTTGCTGCATGATAATAAGCTTCTCATGTTAATTACTTTTATGCATTGGTATGATATCAGGAGATGCGTTTAAAGTGTTAATTTCTCTATCCGGAACCTCATCAATAGCAACAATTTTAGCTCCGTGAAACTTTTAAGGATATTATCAGGGAAAAGTGTTTTTAAACGCTGTTAAGTCTGAGATTAATAATTTTTGTCAAAATGTGCCCACCGCAAATTCTGTTGAAATTATGAGCAGGCTAAATAGAAATAAACTTTGCACTTTCTGCAATATTTAATATCCTTAAATTTCCTCATGAATAAATCTTGTGAAAAGTCAGTCCCTTGCATACGGCAGATTTCTACCTAATAGCCTTTTTATGAATGTTATTATGCATCAACTTTTATTTGGAGTAACGGAAGTTTAATTTTGATGCTGTAATCAATATTTTCATGTTAACATATAGTATTGTCCGAAATCCGACGTCTCACCAAAACTTAGAAGATGGGTTCAACGCTATTAAGCAACAGCATTTCAAGACAAAATATAAAAGACAATAACGGTCAAATTTAGTGCATCAGAGAATAAATAATTTCATACTAACGAGCCGATCCACTGCCTACTCGAGTCTTTATGGTGGATTCGTAAAAGACATAAAACTCGTGCATCATAACAATGCCAGTCGCAGACACGCAGCAAGACTTAAGATTTATTTCATATTCAAATAATAACTGAAACAAATTTTTAACGTACGCCGAAGACAACTTTTTTGATAACGTCAGAAATAAAGAAATACTCAAAAAAGCAATTCTGATACTTTGTGTAAAACCCACAAATTCAAAACATATTTTGAGAGTTGGTTCGTCACCTTGACAATTTTCTCATGATCGGTGGAAAACACATTCACAGTTAGGGGCTTCACTCCAGCGATGTCAGCTTCAGGTGACTGCTGGAGAGCTGAGTAATAAAGGTAGGCATCCTGCACCCATTCCCTGCACATCAGAGCACACATTGAAGAGGCAGTACATAGTTATACATAGTTATATATATATATATATATATATATATATATATATATATATATATATATATATATATATATATATATATATATATATATATATATATATATATATGTTTAAAATTTCCATCCTGGATTCAATAAACGTTTTTCTCCTATATCCAAGAAATGTCAATCCCTACACTCAAGAAACTTTCATTTTCATACCCTCAAAAAACGTTTTCTGTTCTGCACCTAAGGCTTGCTTTTCAACCAACATTCAAAAATGTTATCTGCTCCATCTCTAGACAAGTTATATTGCACTTCAAGTTGTTTCAGAATAGCCAAAAGTGTTAATATATGAATTATGCATGCGTGGTGAGTTGTATGTTTGTATTCCTTTGTTTTGTGTCTCTACTCTGTGACGTAGACGAAATCTCGAATTTTTAGCGCAAGTTATCGAAAACTATTTGACCTTCAGCAGTTAGCAAATTGGTATAATGAGGTTGAACATTAACCTTCGTTGATGAACTGTTAATGAAGTTTCCTAAACATATGACAGTAAATGAACCCTTCCATCCCCTAAGCTAAGGTTACCAACAGTTTCTAATTTCAGACAAAGACTAATCGAGCAGCAAAGTGAGTTATCTAACGTTTGCATTATAATAAATAGCTTGGGACTTGTGAACATTGTGCAAATGAAAATTTAAACAGAAATAGATTGCGTCCATCCATGAACATGTCATTTTCATATTAATTTGTGATATTAATATTACATTAAATTTGTTATAAAAGGACTGAGAAAATTAAAACCGAACAGAAAAGAATAGAGATGTGGAACTTCGGTGGAAATCCTATGAGAAATTTGTTGGTTCATTGCACTGTTGAAACGAAGAAAAGATGCAATGTTAGTGTGGCTCATACGTAAATATTATGTACAGACTCAATAACAAAGTTAACACGTTGAATAAAAGATAAACGACAAATTCAACAAATTGAACATACATTTCGTTTCTTCAATAACATGCTGAATTATCAGTTCAACAGCACATTCAATAACAAGTTTAATAAAGAGTTCAACATCAAGTTCAACTAAAAGTTCAACACGTTCAACAAGTTCAACATCAATGTACATCATTGGTGAACAGGCTGCTCAACAGGTTACTGAGCTGTCATGACAAGAGGTGTTGCAAAGCAGCAAGGAAGAATAGCGTAAATAAGTGTGAAGATTAAGAATTGGAGTGGAGCTGCAGTGTACCAGGTGGTGCAGGTGTCAGGTCCCCTGAAGTTGGATGCGCTGGGACGGAAGACTCCTGCAGCTCCGTCACTCAGAGTGTCCTCATTGAACTTGTTTGCCAACACAGTCACCTGAAACCAGGTACAACACAATAATTCGTCGTAAATCTTTAATACATTCGTCTTCATAATAATTTAAAATTAGTCAAATATAATCAAACTTATAGAACAACTATAAATCGAAAAATCCTTAATGTTATCACTTTTAAACCATGGAACTTATACGGAACTATCTATCTACAAAATTTACTGGGTAAAATCCTGTGAAATTTTAAATTAAATGGAGAATAAATATACTATTTCTATCAAACCGTCCATATTATTTAATGGAAATTTACCTTTCGCCTTCAAAGCACTTATGAGCTAATTTCCGTGAGGCTTAACATTAATGCAGCCTGTTTGACCCTGAAAATTTTGCATTGTGTTATGAAGGAGTTGATGTGTATGGTGCCTGACCTGGAGGTGATGTGTGTGTGGTGCCTGACCTGGAGGTGAGGGACGGTCTCCTGAAGGAGGGTGGCGGTGGTGAGCCCCACCACACCTGCCCCCACCACGCACACTCGACCACGACTCATCCCAACCTCACAAATTGGTGCTGCTCAGAAAAGTTAAATTATTCAATAAGTCTGAGAACATAAAAAAATAGCAAAGACGATGCCTTGACAGTGAACATGACTCTTTTAGCGCGTTGCCTCCGAATAACATTTGTTCAGGCAAAGTTTATTTGACTATGCAAATATCAATGGTATTTTGTCAGAAATTCGACCGCCTAAATATCAATAGTATTTTGTCAATTGATATTTGACCCTGTGATAAATGATTTGTTAGTACTTCGTCAATTCCGCTCGTGACAGCGCGTATAAAAAGAAGGTGAGTACCTTTGTGTTCTTTGCCCCAAAAATTCCTTGTTGGGGTACGTATGTAGCAACATGTCCACCACAAATATACATATTGAATCACATGCATCAATCTGTAGACAATATGTCTATCAGAAATACTCGTTTTGGTACACGAACACCAATATGTGGGTGGCATGTGAATAGAAATTCCAATCTCCCTGAAACTTTAATTCATCTTCGTAAGAAACAGGAAACTCAAAAGCAAACATGTTCAATCCATGGTTAACGAATACACATTTTTTTAGTCTAGTCAAACAGATGAGGCTCTATGTAGCCCTTCCTCAAGAAAAAGAGTGCTGATAAACATAGAAATTGAATTTTAATATAATAATGCAAAATGAAAAAGTGAGTCTAGTGGAAATTAGATATTAATTTAAATTAGGCTCAAGAGGTGAAAATTTCTAAGATTTTGGCTCGTATATAGTTTTTAATTTGATAAAATGATTCTACAGTTCTACTATGATAAGTTAAACAGTGATTTTCAGACGGAAGAGTACGCTAATAAATTGAATGATTTGTGTACGCTAAATAAATTGAACAGCTTCATCAGTTCGTAAATACACCTGCAATGCATTGATCACAGAGCAAACATTGTGCAGATTCAGTTCTGTATATGCGGAATCATTTTGAGTATAACCTACGTTGGAAGCCACTGAGTGATGTTTGGAAGCTGTAAGAAAAGTAAGTTTAATCTCCAGGGAACAATAAAGCTAAACAATTTGAAATAAAATGGAAACGTACCCACTAAGCATGATAATTGCACGTTTCACGTACTTTAAACATAACCCAAATGCCTATGCCGAAATGGGCAAGTAAGTCGAAAAACAAGAGACAGATTTACTACAACTTTTTCGTTATTTATTCGCAATGTTCATTTGAGTGAACAAAACAAACAACATGGCTTACCACAATGAAGACGTAAGTCACGTATTATGTCAAATTGCTCCTTCTGTTACTAGACGATTATGGAATAGAATTGACACGACATGTGCTTCAGGGCGGACAATTTCAGCGCTACACCTGCATACACCGACCTCAGCGTCGCACTAAATCTGCCTGACGAGGCCACAATGACCATGTGCCAAGAGTGCCAGACTTGCGATGTAAGCTTGAATCTTGGAGCTCATTTTGTGCAAAATTCTTCGAGAAAGAAAAATTATCGAAAAATTACTAGCTTTGATGATTGATAAGAACGGTATTAAATAAATGAAACGTTAAACGAGTAAAAATAATGGTAGGTAAATATGATAGACTAGTGTACCCAGCCGTCAAAAATGACGGCAGAGATTTTGCGATAATACCCGAGCCATCAAAAATGATGGCAAATACTGTTGGAAAGATATAAATAAAATTACATATAAGAACGCTATGCAATATATTTAATTTTATATATATTTACAAAGGACAAACGTTTGAATTGAGTATTTCTTTAATGACAACATTCCTAGTGAAAACTAAGACACTTAGTTTTATACTGCTGCAATTGACTGCAATTGGTGTCATATTCGGGTACAATGTAACCGAAACATAGGACAATGCCCCGCCAAACTCGGTATCCACGATACGGTTCAACTGAGAATACTGCAACCACAACGTTCACGTCAACTGAGAATGTCACGTACCTCACTGCAACGTATTTTGGTAAAAAAATATAAAGTATTATCCATATAAAATTTAATTTACTCAAGAACTCCATCCTACGGACTACCAAAAGCGATTCGATTTTGCGAATAGATTTCTGCAGCTTGCAGAGAATGAAAACTTTCTATAGAATTTAATAATGACTGATGAGGCACATTTTCACCTCAATGGTTTTATTACTCAGCAAAATTGCAGATTCTGGGCTCCAGAAAATCCAAAAGAAATTCATGAACGTCCACTTCACTCAGCTAAAGTAACAATATGGTGTGGCATCACGTCTTCGAGGATCATTAGACCATATTTTTTTGAAGATGCTAATGGTGATGCAATTTTTGTTAATGGAAACCTGTATGGACAGATGATTCAAGAATATTTAATACCTGATATTGGAGATAATAACACAGAGATTACCTTTTTCTAACAAGATGGAGCTACAGAGCACACAGCGAAAGAAACAATGCAAATGTTAAAAGCAATTTTTCCAAACAGAATAATTTCTCGTTTTGGTGATATACTGTGACCGCTTTGATCTTCAGATCTAAGTGCTCCGGATTTCTCTCTCTAAGGGTACTTAAACCAAAATATTTACATTTACATGCCTGATACTTTATAGTAATTGAAGCTAAACATAATTCAAGAGATCAACAACATTTCATCAGAGACATTAAGGAAAGTAGTGAACAGCCCCGTTGAAAGAGCACACCATTGTTTGGCTAATAATGGAGGTCATTTAAAATTTTTGTAGTTCATAGTTAAACGTATTTAATAGTTTCATTTATAAATTTATACTAAACTTTGAAATTTCTTCTTTCATTCTGAATTAACCAAATCTTTTTGCCATTTTCAGTTTCATAGCTACAATAATTTTAAAAAGGTACCTTACTTATGGGCCACCCCGTATATGTAGATTTTATTTGTTTTTCTTCGTTATTTCTCAGTTCTAAAGTAAATGGTTTCTGTTAAAGTGTAACTACAATAAGGTGAAATCGTTTGGACGATAAGAACAAGACTGGAGAGCCTGATAAGCTCTCGACTTTTGTGACTGCTTATCACTAAGATAACACGCACAAAAACTCCACCAGATAGTACAATCCCGTTTGTCCTTTGCAAGGTCATCATTTTCATAATTCGTTTCGAAACACAATGCATACGCGTTTTCTAGTCTCCGATCCAAATTGTCCTTCTGATCAATGTTCTAAAACTGCCATTGAAAGCCTAACGCAGGTAATACATTTTCAAAAATACAGTTAAAACTAGTATAAGTATACTGAACATGAGTGATGCCTTTATGCAATAATGAATAAACATTCTTAGAATGACTCAAATAGAGTTGCACTGGAACCATTTCTGTCATTGGTCAAGCTTCGTTGCTAGTTGGAACCATATATGGAAACATGTGGTAGGTATGTGGAAACTCTTCCCACTGTTGCTAGGAGGGCTAAATTTGTGATGATAATGCATGTCGTGTTGCTAACATCCATGTGCAATTCAAATGATTGAGGTCCAAAACGGCCGATGAACAATATAACGAGTTCTGCGCAGAGAAGCAAATTGAAAGCAAATGCAGGGGCATGTATGCTACATTCATTCACTAATCGTCTTTATTTCCGGGACGAGGCAGAAATAACACTTGTGAACGTGACTGAACTTCAATAAAAGCTCGAGTAAAGAATATAGGTACTCGTACTGCGTCAACCATGACTACAAGACACACTTGTTCGAAAATATCCACACAACTTTCATGCATCAGTTCAAGCATAAAATTGACTCCTCCAGCAGCAAAATTCAGACCAGGATATACTATTTTGTGAAGTACTGGTCAGGGGAGAACCACAATGCATGAAGTGATAACTGTCTCAGCCGCTCGCGGTGACCGAGGAAGATCACAGTCGAAGTGTCCTGAGTACGAGTGGGTCAGTTCAGCCAAGTCAGAGCAAACGAAATCTGTCCGTAGGTGTGCCCCATTTACAAATAAGCTACAGACGTTGCCAATTCAGACAAATTAAATTATAATTATACTTCAGAATGTGTACTTTGCTTCTATGTTAGCTTCGGAAAGCTTAGCTGAAATTTAACAACCTCAAGCCTTAGATATCAAGGAAGCCTTTACTGTCGATACATTCATTGTGAAAGAGGAAGAAAAACAGATCAGCCTATTATACCCATATAAATCGACTGGACCCCACGATTTAACGCTCAGAGGAGTAAAAGAAATAACCAAAGTGAATATCAAACCCTCGGCAAAATTCTTCAATTTATCGCTCGAAACTGAATAAATGTCGCAGGATTGAAAACAGTCAAACACCTCTTCTAATTAAAAAACAAGAAAGAAACAAGCGCCTACTAACTATCGTCAAACCAGAGTGACCTCAGTCATGACTATAACATTGAAAAGATCATTCAAAAGCCAATAACAAAAAGCCCTCAAACTCAAATCGTGATGAAAAACATTGAACACGGATTACGCTGTAAACGTCGCTGTCTCACGAGCGTCCTCGATTACTTTAGAGAGGGCAACCGCTGGCGTAGTTGGCACGACTGGTTTGGAATCAAAAATATAACTATATCACTTCATGCATCCTCCATTGAATAAAATATTTGAAGTTATCCTTCGAATTTCATCGTAGAAAATACTTCAGAAAGAGATGTCCTTTTTGGATAACTGAAAGTTACTTCGGCCATAGATATGCATTATTCATCATTTGCTTGGGTCATAGCCATATTGAAACCTCGCAACTGCAGACGTAATTATCAATAAAAACTATAACCTCTGCAACCTGTACATAAATGATAAGTGAAGTAGAATGACATATGTTGACATCTTACAGGCATGATCATATTAAAAAGCACTGGACATCTAATTTCTACACTGAATATAACTCACCAAAGTAGTAATTTACGATTCAATCTCCCTCTCCAGCTTGAATCGATCTAAGCATTTCACAAAGTTTCCATTCCAGTTTTAGTGATAGAATTGTAAGAATTTTCTGACCATCTCTGTTAACTAAAGTTAATTCCCACTTTTATTTTCTATTTTTGAAGATTTTTATACTTCAATATCACGTATTACAAAATACGTTAAAAAATGCGGCATAAAATTTCAATTCATGTTTCCAAGGAATGTATTTCTTTAAATTTCCTATTCAAGTCAAGCCTCCGAGCATGCGCTCGTCTTGTGTCACACGCCATCACTGCCGGCAGATGTGAGCTGACTGAGCTCCTGAATCAAATAATTCAGTTCCAAACATCATATACGATATTGTTAGTACTCCTTGCACTTAGAAATGCGAATGATTTGAAAGAATTCTGTAGATATGGCTAATATGTCTTATTCATTCGCCGCATTCATCACAATGGCATTTCGACGGTGAATTATAAAATAAGTCCTATTTATTAACACTAAGCTTTCTTTTTCTTCTAGGTGCACAAACTTAAACTCCGTAGTTCTTCATCAAATGATGATTTTCTGGGTCTAGAATTTTGTCAGAAAATTCTTTTGTTTTAATTTGCTATATTATATTGTACCTATTCAATCACCACTTAAAACATTAATTATGCAACCTTAGGAACACCAAACACCCTGAAGCTCATACAAAAATTTGAGAGACTTTTTTCACAGAGATAATGAAAAAATAATGTAATTTCAAGGAGCTCCATCGAAACTGAGTTTAAAATTGATTCGACTTTCCGAATTCATTCACTAGTTTAGGACTTGCCAGACAACTTTTAAACTATAATAATTATAGAAATATGGTCTTGCTTTGTTTCCAGAAATAGCTTTAAAAATTTAACGAGTTACTTGCAATGTCTCGTGTTCAACGTACAGATACATTTTTATTTATTAGCCACCAATAAAGTTCGTTGATTAACCTGTCAACTACATATTGTTTACGTGGAATGACCAGCATTCCTTTAGCATGTTTTGATTATCATACTTCACACTGTATTGCTTGATGAGCTTCTTTAAATATCACAAAAAATCAATCATCTAAACATAAAGTTCTAACAGTGCCCAAGGTCAGTGGCTAAATTTCAATGTTTAATTATGCTATTCACAATATTACTGACAAGGGAGAAATACCTTATGAAATCTCTTATGAAATCATAACTTCAAAAACCCTCTTGATGTCAACATTATTCGAATTTTTGATGCTCACTCTCCCCTTCAGTAGTACAAATGGTGATATATATGACCTATTTTAAGTTTATTTACCAGAGTTTTGATTCTAGTCTGAGTTCATGAATGAAAGAACTCTTGGTTGAGTTTTATTCAAGAAACACATCCAAGGACAAACAAGTTCGCTTAAACACCAACAATTAAATCATTTTAGTGAACAAGATAAGCTCTAGACATGCGTTTATTAAAAATGTTACAAGTACTGTGTAGGCCGTGTGCATCATCATTTTTCTGTCCCATGACACAAAATAAAAATACTTAATATTTAATATTTTAGGAAATACCTAATATTTTTAATATTTTAGGAAATACAGAAGCAAGCTCAATACCTAATATTTTAGGTATTGAGCTTGCTTCTGTTTGTTTAATTTACGGAATTCGCTTGATATTTTCTTTTAATTTTGTTGCAGAGGTAGGTAATTTCTTTGTTGTATCAAAAAGTACTATGTCTGAACCCATGGTAACATTTATCATAAAACCTTCCCCAAGATTAGCTATGGCTGAATGAGCCCAAAGTTTTTGACAGCAGAGAATGAATACTAAGCGCTGAAGAGCAGAATAAGAAAGTTTTTTCCGCACATGGCAACATAACTGAATCATCACCAACCTAATTCTATATGAAGTAAAACCGCTCACCTCAAGATGCGTTAAGTCCAGTACGATGGAAAAATTCTTGTGGAGAAATTCGCGCGTTTTGACAAAAAAAAAACTGATAGGATGTTTTACTGGTTAGAGCACGAAGGGTTATTCGAGGTAACAATAGAAAGAGGTAACATTTTCTGGTGTTATAATCAGTGACATTTTACCCTATTGGACGAAACTTTATTCACCTAATCTTTTTCGCCTATAGGAGCAATAATTAATTACAATATTTTATAAGATCAACTCCATCTCACACTTCAGATGGTGAGCGTTATTTTTGAAACTACAATGTACAGATACACAGACCTGATGAGAGGTAAAATTAGTAAACAGAACCCAAAAATAGCAAGGAGTTTTGATCGGCTAAAAAATCAAATCTGAATATAATTGAGGCTTTGAAGTTTGTATTCGAAACACAAAATTGAAATCTGTTCTCACAGCTGTCATCTCTGAATGATCTGGTGAGGATTTAGCTCAGAGGCGGAAGAAGTTCCAAGAAGTTAAGAAGTTGCATGAGTGCATTAAAGTAAAAACTTACCCTGCTGGGAGTGTTGATATCGGATAAAATATTAAACAAAGGCATTCATTTTCAATTTCATGTTTTTAATTATTTTGTACGAGCAGAGCCCTTGAATGGTCTTCAAGTGATTTACAACGAGCCAATGAAATAATAAAAAATGAATAATAAATCCACACTATATAATAAAGTGCATGGTATCTCCTTTAACAAATAAATTTATAATTTGTGTGCGTAATTTCTCCTATGTTATTACAATGGGAGTCTTCCTTAAATACTGGTCGTTAAATCCGTAGACTTTCAGGTAAATAAATTCATAACCACTGGAGTTAAGTCCGTAGACTTTCTGATTAGGTCTGAGAATCTGTTGCGTTGAGTTCTTCCTTCAAATGCATGATATTAAAATCCGTTATTTTTAACGGGCATTCTCGCTAGTAATAATTAAGTCTCCTTGAGCGATAACTTTTTTCAAATATTGGATCTTTGATGAAAATGTGAAAGGAAAAACGTTAGAGATGATATTCGTCGCTCAAAAGTGCAAATGAGAGAAATCATTTCAGCTACAGGAAGTATTCAACAGCAAAGAAATGAAATAAAAGGATATTTGTGCGTAGCAGTATTTTTCTCGGTTCTCACAGCAGTTACCAAGATAAGAAGAGAAAAACACATTCCACAACGTCACAATTTGTTTCGTAAACCTTCTGTCAAGACTTAGAACAACCAGCTTTGAATAAATTTCAGCTTTCTAGAGGACAACATAAGCTAAATTCTCAAAGTTTGCTGGAGCAGAAATCTGTTTCAGTAAACATTCTTAACGTTTATGTTCTACAAAACCTTGCTTATCTGTAACAGGCAAACACTGAAATTCGAGAAAAAATTTTGAGTGGAGGTTCATGGGCGAGTCGGTGTCTATTTAGACATGTGGAAGGTCTCAAAAACAAATAGCAATGCTTTCTACTTCAAAATTTTCTTCAAATACAATTAATAAAATATATCAAACACTGTTTTAGTTTTTGAAACACATTGTACATGATAGGGATCTATGTTATTAGTAATAAAAATACTGCAATTTGATTTTTACTTCTAAATTACCTTTTCATATGAGGTGATATAGTGAGAGGAAAGTTGATTGCTTTTTATGTTACTTTGTGGTGAATTTGGGAACGGAAATTGCAAGTTCGTTGGCTGCTTGTCTTGTATACTAGTATGTAAATAAATTTAACCTTTTATTCGACAGTTTTAATTTCGCTGTACTATAATTTTGTTGTTCACAGCGACAGTTTGAAAAAAAATCTGAAAAAATTTTCCTTATACAATAATAGCTCAAACAACAATGAAGATGATTCATGCCTCCAATTGAATTTTTTGTTTGTAAAACATTAACTGCATCTCATTTATTCTTGTCCTGATTATTTTCAGTCAAGTGACAAAAATAAATGAAAGCGTTCACAATGTAAACTTTCAAATTTGTTCTTTTTTTCAATGCTAACCTGTATCCCCAAAAAACAATTTACTCGTTTACGGTATTTTTTAATACTTGTTTAGGATAAGTATTTCCTTCTCCGTCCAAATATCTCAGAATGATTGATGGCTTTTTGGTTCGACAGAAATAAGATTATGAATACTTTTAGAAAGGAAATAGCTACAATATCTTCTTAAAAATTAACTAAAAAGCTTCAGTGGTCTTGCTTTAAATACTCTAGCCTTAAATAAGGCTCCACTTTTGAAGCCTTATCAAAGGCTTAGCCCAAGTACATTTCGTCACACTAAATACCTAGAAAAAAATGTCGAAAATCCAAGTTGGATTCAAACACGTAAAGTCAGAATTAGAGTTCCGAGCAAAAGAGATTTTCTGGAAATAAAGATTCGCAGAAAAGCCGTTCTGGCACGCGTAGAATGGTAAAATAGAACTGAAATTTTCTGTAAAATTAAATTCAAGAATACGTTAAAATATATATTGTAAACCCATCTATACTTTCCTTTGATCAGAATAGGTTGTTCTAGCTGCTTTAAAGTATGTCCTAATCTAGCGATGTAAGGACATTTTGTATTACCGATTGCCCAAATTTTTACAACAATTTTGTGATTAGCTCTATTTAAAATAATACTTAAGCGTCAATAAAAGTAGCACAATTTTTCATTCTTCCCAGTTCACAAAACGAATATAGGTTACTCACGTTGTTTATAATAACAATTTTTCAAGAAACAACCTCACGCTCAACAATACGAGAGGACCATAGTCTCTTCTGAAACTTCTTAAAGGGCTTCAAGTTTCGGTGCCGGAATTCGAACTGCGAGCAGCATTGAAGTCGCACAAGAAATGAATACCCCACGATTCTGGGCACAACCTTCCTTAATTCACATGTTTACTAGTGGATTTTTCCACGGTTGGGCCAGAGAGCTTTGGGAAAGACGCTGTTATTTGGCGCCTAGTCTTGGAACTTAGAAAAAACGTGTACTTTTTACGTCGAGTAAACATCATCTAAATCTTGCGTCTTTCGAATTACTGGGGTAACTGAGGTTCCAGGTCCAAATGCAAGAAGTTAGCTTGTTTTAGAAACATATTGGGAGTACGTGCCAGTTTTTGCCCAATGTTTCAGTAATTAAAGTAGGAGATATTAATTTTGTTTAAAATAAGACGAGGAGTTTTGATTTTATCAATAAGTCTATTTCCCCAATGACAGTAAATTTTATTAACTGATATCGTAATAATACACTAGCGTCAGTACATAAAAAGGATTTTTTGTGTCGACTAAAAATTCCTGATCTCTAAGAAAACTTAATTAGAACATCATTACCATAAACAAAGTAACCCATATGAGTGAAATTAACTATTATCATAATGAAAAAACAATCCTACTTATTGATTAGTATTGAAATTTTAGAATAATAATTAATTACGATACAAATTAGCAAAAATTTTGCGGCTTAATTTTGATTTTCCTCGTTTATAATATAAATGAGTAGCAGCTTGGTCGACTGGTGAGCGAATCTGCTTGCGAGCGGAAAGACCCGGGTTCGAATCCCGCTGCCGACATGGTTGACGCGGCTAGAAATACAGCATGGGACTTGGGTAAACAACCAAATAATTATCGAAGTAATTATCCGACCCAAGAATGGGCCAGAAGGTTCGTTCCTATAGCCTCATTCTATTCTATTCTAATATTTTAATTAACTTTTTACTCACACCACATCATCATTTTGAGGCACTGGCTTTTACATCGACTTATGGCTTGGATCTTGATGAAATCCTAGAATTCGAAACAAATAAAATAATTTTTTAAGGCTTAATTAACCCAGGTGTTTGCACATGATTAATACATACTCTTTAAGAAGGAATGAAAATTCATTTACTTACCACCTGCTTAATCAAGAGTCATACAATGAAAAGTGTTAAAATGATCTGAATCATATGCAAATTAAGTTAAAAAAACATGCAATTAAGGAGAGATGGATGCCTGCAGGAAAAATAACCTACGATGGTGCATGTTATAATTACGGTAAGCTTATTTCAGGTTATTATTACATGACATTATTACAGTAATATTACTTCAGGTTAATGCCGTAGGATTAACACCTAATTCTGAAATTAGCGAACAATTTCAATCTAAGCTAGAAACCTTTCCAAATCGCAAAAACATCAATCATTATTTTATGCTTATGATTTATTAACTGGTTCGTAATTCATAACGTTGTTGTACTAGATTATTTTAAAAAACGAATTCCTCTAATATATACATATAATTCATCCTTATTTCAGAACTACCTCACACATTACTGGGAGATGACTTACGGTATTTTTCTATTTCTTAGCGTATTCATTTATCATTTGTAGAGTCAAAATATTAGTGAAAGTGCGTAGTAACTGCTTAATCCTTAATTAAAGTATGTATGATAGTAATTGCTTAATCCTTAATTTGTAAAACAACTGATGTTTTTTCTTCAATGGTTACTCAATTGTACATGCGATAGTTGATTTGGCATGTGCGGATGTAGAATGTCTAAGAAAGCCGGCATTAATCTGGCATTAATGTGAGTGTCTCATTATTTTAACGAGTTAACTCCTACGTAAATATTTAATAATACGCACAATTTTATTATGCATTTTTCCCTTTTCTCTCATTCGTAAGCCAAACACCATGTATGAACTTCCATGATATGTGTAGGGATATTAAATTGTTGAAACTAAACACAACCTAACTTTACATTTCTCAAATGGCGTTGCTAATTAAGCGCTGCTCTCCTTTGAAGAACAATTTCGTAGAGTTGAGGATGATGCCAAACTAATGAGGAAAACTCGCTGATTAGCCTTGGTTTCCAGTCTTTCATGGACAACTACAAATTTTCTTTGGATTTTCAGAGGCTTAGATTTATGATCGCATCAGGAAAACTCAGGACATGGACCGGGGTTACAGTACTCCTTTCATTTCATTTCTGTTTTGTCTACTTCCCTCGCAGGAAAGTTGAAAGCTCAACCCCATGCAAAGTGACTTTACAGCAAACTTAAAGTCTCCTTTAAAGTAAAAAAAAATCAACCAAATCGAATGAGCAAGTAAATTTTACCTTTAATTAACATTTTTATCCCCTATTTTCGATTTTTCATTAACATGCAAGCATCATTTGTTTCATTTTTCAGGAATTTCTTTTAAGTATCACCTTCATATGACCACGACCATACACACACAGATCTTCGTACACACACACTGTTTTACGTAACCCACTTTTCAATAATGATTATGAGCTCTTCCCAACTCCTCTCTTTCTCAATAGACCAGCATCTCAATGCAGTTGAATAAAGTTTGTCGTCTTTCATGCCGAGCTTGAACAATGATCTGCATGATGCCATTACATAAGTAATTAATACCTGAAATTCATTCAGGTATTGTTTTCAAAAAGAAGTGCATGTATTTATTCTATCTTATTTTATTCTAACTCAAAAAATTGCACAAAAAGATTTCTAATTTCTCTGATTTCTGTTAGAAATCTTTTTTATTGTTTAGACAAAACTTGCCAAGGTAGATTGATGGCGAGTGTATGGGTGCAAATTTACCAATATTTTTCTGCCCCATGGTGAACCATTGCAGAACCAATGCTTGCTTGTGGTTCTTATTACATATACATATTACTAAAATGCCTTGAATTAATAATCACAATAAATGACGAGCTTGCGTGGGTTTTTAAATATTTAAAGCCATTAACAGACACCCTGTTTTCCTGTATACAAATATAAATGAAAAATATAAAAATTTTTTTTACTCAAATTTTCAATGAAAAGCAACAAGTGTAAAGAAATTTAGTTATTGCGTTGTTTTCAGTAATAGCAACAATTTCTGTATAGTCTTCGCTACGAATGAAATAGTTAAGATGTAAAATCTGCTAGCCATACATATGCTCAAGTAGTTTGCTCTATGAAGCTCATTATGAGGATCAATAGTTTGTCGAATTCAAGTTCATAATTAATTTGAATTTCTTTTAATATTGTTCTGGATGGATTTTAATTCAATTTCTGTCGCAAAATACACCTTGATACGATCCAAAATGATTGATTCTCGTAACTCATAGCACTACATATTCCATGTTGCTCTTAAAATTTCATTTTACGAAGTCAAAATATTTTGAACCCATTTTTTGTTCCCAAAAATGAACCCATTTTTTTAACCCATGAAGCCAGTGTGTCAAATCACGAGTATTTCATTGTATTATAATATTGAGTACAACATCTTGATTTATGCATGTCATTTGTAGTCGAATGGATTTTTTCCCACTTGTAAATTGTTAGAATATCTCTAAAATGAAACGTGTGGTATGATAAAATTAGCGTGTATATGGAGTAGCTATCAGTATTTTAGAATAACTTACATTTCCATAGCCAACTTTTCAATTATATTTGCTTCTTTATTTCATAGTCTACCATACACAGATTATTGAAGGACCAAAGGTTTCCTATCTTGTTCATTTGACTTTTTTTATTTATTTTCTTTGTATTAAGCATTTCACATGATACGCTTGACGTTTAATTTTAAAGGAAATAACATTTGCAGTACATGAGTTCTGGTAAAATATATTGAAATCCCACATGAATTGGACATACCATCATGGATTCATTACGGCGCTCTCTCTTTTTGAGCAGAGATTAATTAAGAAGGGAAAAGTATCCTTGTGCAGTCAGGTATTCAGAGCCGGCTAACTGGATGGTTATTTCTTCGCCACTTGTGAAACTAATCTAGAGGTTGAACGAATTATGCCATTCAAATTTTTAATACTTATCAAAATTCTATAATTTTTGGATCATTGTAGTCTATTGAATTATGAGGTTCTACAAACATTGAAATCTTACAAATTTCCAAATTGACCCATTTTAAAGTTCTGGTTATTTTGAGCAAGATGGTGCACATTTTCAGATCGTACAAATTAAGAGATCCTGATAATTTTCAGCAATCACGAATATTAAGCCCTTAGGAATTCTGAGGTAAATGAAGTTTGTTATAACACATTACTAATTTTTGAAATCATACATTTCTTACGGAATTATTGTTAATAATTTTTGGATCACGTTAATTTTGAGGGAATATGAATTGGCTTACTCGAACCAAAGGTGTTACCGACACTAATGTCTATCTCACAAGTATTAAATTCTGACACTAAAACCTAGTCTCTCACGCAAAATTCAATTTAATTTTTCTAAAATATTCCTAACGTTTAGCCACTTTTCAACACAGGAGTAGAATAACGTAGAACATGCAAATGATACACCTTGAAAGATAGACGCTGTTATGTTCAATGACAGCCAAATTCTTGCTAGCGAGCTTGTATGGTTCGCGTCAGATGTTTGAGAATGACAGTACCATTGTCATCAACATGGACAGTACATTTCGGAGTAGTACTTTTAACTTTTTTGTAGCAACGAAAATGTTCGACTACGAACCCACAAATCAAATAAAAATGTTACAAAAACTGAGAAAATTCATGAAAAAAGAAACGAAAACATCGGTTTCTTTTCGGAACGACACTGCTGCGGCCTGCCCAGAGTTTCACTTTTCTTGGGCTCTAGGCGCACATCGTTTACAGCTCTGTCACTTCCAGACCAAGATTCTCTGAAAGAATTTTACCACCATTAGGATTTCTGGAGCTTCTAGAGCAGCTTTTACACTAAATGCATCTGCACAAGCACGCAAGAGAGTGAATCATAGTTATATTTTAAGCCAGATATTCGTTTCACCGGCATGCAATGTCACTGCATTTTCAAATCTTCCTTATATTTCTCAGTTTTTTTTATCTAAACTTTGATGAGCTGCTTTGGAACTTAAACAAAAAATCTCTTTATTGATGCTGTAAAGTTAAAAAGCCACAATTTTTATACGTGGTACTTTGAAAACTATGTAAAGAGATCTATAAATACAGCTGCACATACCCCAGCGTTTCCCCTAGCAACACAGTGTAACGAATACTGGACCCCAATGAGACTGATAATTCTAATCTCTACACTTGCATAATTATCTGAACTCCACAAGTGTTTATATTGAACTTTGTCAGCATTTTTTGATGCAGATTATATAAGGCTAAAGGCAATCATTTGTAATTTTGCTCATTTCCTCGTATGAGGCTGTTTTCGCATTGAAATAATTCTTTTTGCTGTAAAATTAGCCTCCTTTTGATGTACTTGGGAAAAAAATATGTGACATACATCTCGTAAAATTCATCATAACTTTGTCACTAAAATATATAGAAGCAATCAATCACGTACATGCACCTTCATCACACACAAAATTTCAGTCAAGCATTGCAATTATACACAGGCACCTAGAAGTTACGAAGGATATAGAATTAATACCTGCAAGTTAATTTTCATTAAACACCTAAACAAATGTCATCTAATTTTGAGTGGCAGGGGGTTACGTTTTGCTGGACTCGCAAAGTCTACTGCTTTCCTCCTTTCCAAAAACCACAAACAATTGAAAAGTTCGAAGAGAATTTGGGTAACTTGTCAATTGACTTAGATCTACCAGACTTTTTCTATTCATATTGATTGACTTCAACAAGCTTCGAACAGCACAACAATTATATCTCCGAAATGTACTAACTAATTACACTCATATTTTTCATTGAAAGGTGGAGTGAACATCAATGAATATTTATTATTTTATAATAAATCATTTGTCCTAATTTGAATCGACTGAAAAGT
This sequence comes from Trinorchestia longiramus, assembly GCA_006783055.1. NCBI lineage: Eukaryota > Metazoa > Arthropoda > Malacostraca > Amphipoda > Talitridae > Trinorchestia > Trinorchestia longiramus. The sequence continues at coordinate 217,954 of VCRD01000226.1, forward strand.
GTCTGCCAGATTTTCACACTAGTTTCAAAATGTGTTTATACATATTTTTATTTACAGTAGAAATCTTCAGTTTGCTTTATCATCTAATTTTTTTTGGGTATCCAAACTGAGGTGCATCTAATTTTATTTGACCAGTGCTCGAATGCGTCAACCTTTTTGCCTATTCAATTCCCGTTATTAGCAACAAAAATGACCGAAACTTGGAAGTTTAAAAAAGAATCTTCGCATGCAAGCAAAATTTTAAAAATTATTGATTATTGCTGTTTCTGTACAAAGTTTAAAAAACATGCTTTAGCGTATTGTTAGCATAGCGCATAGGGAAGCAAATGACTGTAACACATTTACGTCCTTTCCAGTCATTTGATCCATAAGTACGCTGCAAAAATTACGACCGACTTTACTCACACAAGACAGTGAAATTAAGTGATGCTGCACTCTAAATCGCACTGTGGTTGGAAATAAAACAAAAATCAGGAATATTACTTTAATAGCTTTGCAAGTAGAGAATAAATTAACGGAATTTCATGGAAGTAATACGGAAAAATATGACAGCGATATGGCGCAAAAAGCTCCTTAAATTTCCAAGGAATTTCAGAATGGATTGAAGTGATGATACTGTTCTCTGTCATTGTTGCATTTCATAGGCTTTTTATGTCCCACTTTTTGCATGACTTAAGCTGTTTCAGCTTGCTTTTTCAATTGACTCATTTCACACATCTCTGGTGGCCCTCTATCACGTTTATTTGTTATACGACAGATCAGGAGCACACATAAAAAATTAAAATGTATCATACAATGGATATTAGATTTCCGTGTGGAATAGGCCACTCAGAAAAACTGAAATTCATTGGGATGGAGCCAGATTACTTTATTCGTTTCTCGTGCTTCACACGACGTATTCTTTTCATTTATATGACTGGAACTTTTATCTAAATCTTCTAGATTCATGGTAATTTCAGCGTTATTCTCAAGTTGTTGAACTGAAGATGTAAAAAAAACTTTCACAAGTAAGCCATTTGTTACCTTATTAGAATTTAGGGTCAGAGACATTATGAATTTTTTTGTTATATGTCAACAATAATTATTTCGGAATTTAACTTGTTCTTTAAATTAGTTTCCAAACTCTTTAGGAACATTTATTTGTTATTTTTCCATTCATCACACATTTAATGTTATTGGCTGTTTTGCATTAATAATGCGTGTTCAATTTGAGCTTAGTTAGACTGATCATGCTGTGTAAAAAATTTTGCTGAATTGGTAATGAAATCGTTTTCATTCACCTCTTCAAGAATCGCTACCGAAATTCATTAAAATTTGCTTGTGCCATGACATCAACATTTCTTTATTAGAAAATATTTAATTTCATTAATTTACCTATCAGGAATTATATAAATACTATTTAAATATAAAGCCTTAGATTAAAAAATGGCATAATTTCTTGCTGATTTCTAACGCTACAAAACTAAAGTATTTTTCTAGTATGTGCAAAATGAGTAACATTTTAACTGATTTCATTAAAAAGTATCCTTCGACCGACCTACACAGTTGAACAGCTCGCTGCTTCACGGTTGAGTGCTTCGAAAGAAAACTGGAGTGCGATTTAGCAACGAGAAAATCGAATGGGCCCCGAAAAACCATAAAAGTGGTGAAATATCGAGGCGCAATTTCTTTAAATGCCTCCTGGTCTCAATGTTGCACGAGTGAATTATGAAAGTGAAAAGAGAAGAGAAAGTTAACATATGAGTTCGACTTATGAAAGAGTTGATGGTTAAGTATCCAAGCTACTACTGCTGTAAATTCTTCAATGGCTCGTTATAATACTTGCACGTTGCAGCAAAAATAGCAACTTCATGAGCTGTAGTCTTTTAAAATGTTTGTTCATGTGTATAAAAGTCAGTCATAATGAAATCACGATACGTTTACAGATATTAATAAAATACAAATAATAAAAATAATACAAGGAATTTCAATTTTAAATTTGTTATCTCTAACGCGATTTTGTGAAAGAGGTACAGAAAATATTTTTCAATTAATATTACGTTACTTCATCGATACTTTACGAAATTCGGTTTCTCCTTGGTCTACTTCTGTCTGATCATCAGTTGACGAGATGCACGTCCTGCCTGCTGAGACGCAGGACCTCCAGAGTAAGACTAGACTTACTAGACCTTCATCAAGCTTATCAGGGCGCTCCTACGAGCCTGTACTTCAAATTGCAGCACAGATGATAGGAATAGTTACCAAGAGGGTCATCATTAATCTTAAGATGTTATCATTAAGAATTGAAAATAAAATGTATCATGCATACATTAATGGAATAAATTTCTATTTTTCTTTCTTTCTTTCTACATTCCATTCTTAAAATGAGCTCATATATCTCACAATAAGTAGTATTATTTGTATTAGAAGTCAGCAAAACAGACTTCTTGAACATATTACACAATAGTTTGCTAAGTTTGATATTCATTAGGCATAATTTTCCTAATTATTCTTAGGAAGCCTAGTGACCACGCATGCAGGAGTGTTGAAAGTGTACACAAGCATGAAAAGATTCAACCTATTTCTCCTGCCCAATAAACAGCCAGACCTCCGCGACAACATAGCTGAGCCACCTCTTCTTGCGTAATTTATATATTCGCTCATATTATGACCTCCATTCTACACAAGGGAAAGACGGTTATTTCTTCTCACAAATGTTAAAACTTTTCGACGTAGGAATACGCGAGCAAAGTATTTAAATAATCATTTCTGTATCATCTTACGAACACACTGTACCTTCCATAAATTCAGCTCGGGTGCTTACCTTGAACTCTTTCTTGTTTATGAGATCTGCGCGTAAATCTTTGCAACAGCATTGAGGTGCACTCATAAGAGCCATCTCTGAATCGTATTCCGTTGCTGTTCGTTATTATACCACTGGTTGCATCAACAATTTATGTTTTCTAAGACATATTGATGTTATGAGCATCCATAGAGATTGATTGACATGATATAATATTTGTCTCGATTGTGAGACTATTCTTATATCACGGTCTCATCTGTTAATATTATCGTCACGGTCGCCATGACTGAAAAACAGTTTCATTTAGGCAGGTCAAATAAAAGTTTTGCGTTTATATCAATTCACTTCTGATAGCAATGCCTCCATTTTTAATTTACTGAAATGTAATTAATTTATGCTTTAGCGCTGTGTAAATTTTGTAAATTATAATGAATTGGTCTCACTGGTGTTAAACGGATTATCATCCCACTTCCTGCGAGTAGCCTGTTGGTTAACAGAGTCGTTCCACAATCCGAATCCCCGTTAGTGGAAAGTCTGAAAATACCGTAGTTAACCACAGAAACCTTGATCCTAGGATTTAGTGAAGGCCACACATCAATTAAATGTATAAAAAATGAATGAAACGTTCAGTATGAAATCATAAATTGAAGTTTGAACAATTAATCATAACTCTTCCTATTTGATCAAGCCGTGTAGAAAAACTATGACTCTAAATAGAATAGTCACCGGCTATACATTATGACATATCATAATATTGCCTCTGATTCACAATTTCATAGGATAAAGCAGTCCTATGTTTGCAGTTTCTTCGATGGTGTGTCAAGGTCACTGGTGAAAGTGGATGGGTTGTTAGAGTCAATTTTTTAAATTTAGGCGATCATGGTCCTTTCAGTCAGCATCACACAAATAACCCTAAGAGTAAACTGATCAAACTGATCTAGGTGAGTTGGAGTATTAACAGTCCTGAATACCAGGATCGGTGATGTACATCTGCATCTTCGATTGCATCGAGGCTCTGAAATTCTTTCGATGTTATGAATTTCTCCGATAACATTCCTCGATGATAAGAATTCCTCCCTAATTGTGAATAAAGTCTTCTTCTTCTTGTTTCACTTTTATTAAAGCTTCGGAGATGGGTCCATGCAGCTCCACGTCTTCAGGGATGTTTTATTGTTTTCTGAAATTTATCACCCCGGCTGAAAGAGGATAACGGAGGTTTTTCTGGATGGTTCTACTCGGACATTTCGTTCAGTGAAGAAAGTCTCTCGAATTCAGATTCAGTTTCTCATTTTCTGGAACTTTCTTCAAAGTAGAAATCAAGAAGCTTGGACAATTAGTTACGAACAAAAAGAAAAGTGTAATGCAAGTCGGTGACTTTTATATAAATTAGCCACACTTTAACTAATTATCCTACAATTATAACCAACACTAGGAAGTTTTTCAGATGGGGAGTATCTTAACGTTAAGAATGATAGAAGTGTGTTACATGTGGCTTTATTAAATTTTAAAAATAACAGAAGTCTAACACGATTGTATAGTAAACTATAAGTAAAAAAATGTGTGTATAATATTATTATAGAAACAAAAAGTATGGGCTTACGAGAATTCCATCTCCTACTTAAAGCAAAAAAGCTCAATACAAAGCTTGGGTCTACTTATGTGTATGTACAAAGCTCCAACACCCTAGTGTGGTCAGAGTACGATGTGCCAAAAGTGTACTGTTCACTACTGGCAATTAGTGAGATCTCTCGTGACAAATGATTAAGTCATCTGTTTGTTCAAGGTACAATAATATTGATGAATCAAACATCCAAAAATCTAAGCCTTGAAAGAATATAAATGTATTTTTTGTCTATAAAGTGTTTTTCATTGACTACTTTAGTTCTCAATGATGTTGAGATAATGTCAATTAATATATCAAATATTTCCGTTATGATGATAAAGAGCTTATAGAAGGGCCACAAATAAATCATTCAAAGCGCAGAAACCTGTTCGAGTTGTTACAAGCAGTTGATCTATTCATACAGCAATGCATATTATCATAACTGAATTCAGGTTACAGTATAGAAGAATGCTACAGCTACACGATTGAGTTCCGTAGCACACAGAGATCAATAGTACTGGAAAACAATTTGAAAAAATTCTGTTGAGTTCGATTTCATGCTGATTGAAAGTAAAAGTTGCATGCTTATTCCAAAATTACAGTCAGCTCTGTTTTAGCACGGGAACTTTTTCTCCACAGCTTATCCTGCACATGACCAAATTTCCACGGATTACCTGTAGTAAGACTTGCCAGCTGATTACGATTTGACACATCAACAGCTACACGGCCACTGATTTGTGCAGCCACAATTGAAACAGTGCAGGGAAAAGTGTGTGCATCTCCCAATAGGTCAGTACTATCAATGAACAGCAAATAGAAAACTAGCATAGTAGGAATTATATAGATTTGTGATGGCTTTTCTCGTAATTTAGTACTCATGGGCATACTGTTGTAAGTTCTATTTCATTTTATACTATTTTAGTAATTTTCAAAACATGTAACTGTTCTATTTTAGTGTTTTATTTGTCTAGGCATACATTTCCTTTGTTTCATACCATGTCTGCTTTTGCTACAGATTCTGCTACTTCTCATCGTAAATGTGTAAACAACCCTGACTACTTTTGCTAAATTTATGTGTTGTGCATTGATTTCAGTCAGAGGGCAAACATCAATGCATTTGTCAAAAAAGCATGTTTTGCATTTGTTAAAGTAAAACTCGGTAATCGAGACAAGCCATGGGCCCCTGATAATGTGAGAGTTTACAGATGTGGACCAAAGGAACATGTGATAAGTTGGCACTTAGTATCCCTATGCTTTGGTGAAAGCAAAATCATTGCAAAAACTATTATGTCGGTCTGTTATGTTATGCTAGGGACTGTAGAATGTCCCAACGTTACTCTAAATCGAGAGAGGGAATGCAATATCTTTCCTTTCATGCAACAAAAAAATTTTTAAATGCCTGAATAGAGTTTGAATTTAATACCTTCTGTTTTATTTAGAGACTTGCATTCATTAAGTAACCCATAACCATGAAACTTTGATTGTTAAGTGAAAAAAAGTACTGTGATGACAATCCTCTTAGCTGTACCAATTTCATTCCCAATTCAAGACCACACGATTGCATTTTGCAAAAAACAGCTGAGACTTCTTGAAATACAATTGCAGGTAGTTTCTTACTTTGACTTTTGGTGTTTATTCGTGTTTGATGATACACTTACATTCATGTTCCTCATATACAAAATTACAATGCGTCAGCTAACATACATTACGTATGGCTAACCTGCAGCGCATAAGCTAACATATGTGTATAACAGCTTCAACTAAAACTACTTAAAGTACTATTTGTGTCATATTGCTATACCCAAAGTACTTGCTGGAGATTTTTTAAAATTTAGTGACTAGATCAAAGATACTTCCTCCTTTTCATCTGGTAAATTATTCCACAATCAAGAACTAACTCCCTATCCCCTATAAAGTATGGGGGCAAAGTAGTCTTGAGTGATGACTTCTTGAATATAATGTTAAGTATTTATTTAAAATAATCATATGTATGCTATATCAGAACTAAAAATTAGAGTGCACACATCACATTGTAAGGTTGCTGAAGAACTATGATTTCATTTTAAATTAAAATGTGGTTAGCCTGATTCATTTAAAAAAATACACTACAAAAACATTTCTTCTTTCATGTCAATTGAGTTTGTAAAAAAACCATTAACTATAATAAACAACTAATATCTGAATATCGTCTCATTCATCATCGACATTGAGTATTTCAAAAAGCCATTATAGACATTTAACGAAGGGTCCAAAATTTTATTATGAGGAATGTGCTGTGTAGAAGAATCTATCTCACAATTCAGCAGATCCAAGGAGGATTATGTTTTGCTATAGATACCTTGATATCATTTTGTGCTAAATATTTTGTTCAATACGCCTTTTTACTATTTCAGCTGGGCTTGTCTGTAACGCTCCTATATCTCATATAAGCTTTTTTTGTAGCTTATAGGGCTCTACTAAGGTTTTTTATGGCCAAGAAGTGCAGTTACGCAACTTTAAACAATTAAAAAATTCAGTTCCTAATTGTTATTTTTTTCGTTCTCAATATTGATACGTTATAAAAACAGTTAGTAGTACCTTAAAAATTCTAAAACACACAAATACTCGGAATGGTTTAACGATGGTCATTTTCAGTTCCTCTCTGAGTTATGAAAATCTTTTCGTACACCTAGGACAAATGCTTGATATTGGTCAGCTCCTGTTATTTATGCTTGTTTTATCTCGTAATGTAAGATGTTTTTATAATCAATTAGGTTAAAAACTCCTTGTCTCCAAAGAACTTCAATAGCCCGGCTTTCTGAAAACTTGTAGAGTAAAAAGAGTTAAAGAGTTGGTCCATTGTGCAATCAGTCAGGAAAATGCTGAAAATATTGTTTTAGAATTGGTGTTCCAACTGCATCTACTTCCACAATGGTGGTTGTAGATACGCTTGAAAACCTCATATTTATAAATAACGTTGAGAAGTTAGGATGTACGCACGATAATTTCAAAAACTTATGAGAAGCAAAATATCGCATTAGAGTACTGAGAGATTATTGGATGAAGCTTCAAAACTTTACGGTGAATACTCCTGAGATTTAATTTACCTGTAAGTTTATCCTGCATATATGTATCAGGTTGTATTGAAAGTTCTGTCCGTTTTTTGAGTCCAATTTGAAGGCATCATTGCATAAATCTAATTTATAAAATACGTATGTGTAGCAATCTAAATCGCTAAAGAAATATTTCTTTATTTTCGTTTTTATATTAATAAGTAACTATTGCTGGCCAAATGTACACTCCAAGGAAAAGTACATTAGGCATATTTTACTGTATGAATTTCAAAAGGTCATTACGACAATTTCTGCAGGAAGACCTTGTAAAGACATTTATGGAAATGATGTGGTGAATAAAACGACCTATAGAATATGTTTTTCACGTATTAAAAAAGATGACTTCAGTCTAAAAGACGAACCAAAGAAAGGATGCTCTAAAGGACTCAATTCTGAGGAATTGCAGGTAGATGAAAACCCTACCAGTACAACTAGAGAACTGAGCAAGCAGTTTAGGTCGTATCATTTTGCGATACAAGGTCACATGCCTCACATTAAACTCTTAGCCGAGTTCTCTAGTTGTACTGCTAGGGTTTTCATCAATGAACACCTGCAATTTCTCAGAATTGAGTCCTTTGGAGTGTCCTTTTCTTGGTTCGTCCTTTAGACTAAAGTCATCCTTTGTGAAACATGAAAACCATCTTTTACAGGTCTTTTTATCCACTACTCATTTCCATAAGTGCTTTTGAGAGATCTTGCTAAAATTGCTGCATTACCCTTTCTAAGTTTATACAGTAAAATATGTCTTATGTGTTCTTTACTTGGAGTAAAAATTTGGGTACTATAATTATTAATCATTAAAATTTTGGCAAAATCTGAAAGAAGAAACATTATTTTAGTTGTTTAGATGGTTACACATATGGAATTTATAAGTTACAGTGGTGCAATGATGTCCTAAAATTATAACTCAAACAACGGACAGAACTTTCGTTACAACCTGATAATACCGGCACAACTTTACAAAGTTTCTTAAATTCTTTTTGACTTTCCATCTTTGCATTCATTTCTACTTATTCGGATAACAGATGCATCAGTGAGTACTATTTCTAGCGTCATTTGGAGGTGAATAGGATGGGAAGATAACTTTTAAATATCATTGTGCAGAGTACATGTATGGAAATCCTATAGTCCATTAAATCTAAGAATATTGTTTCAAATGTTTCTTTAAAACTTCATACAGATAGTTTATGACTACTACTTTTGTTATACTGCTTGCCTGTTAAGTACCTGTCGAAATAATTATCCCATATGCCAGTTCACGGAACTTCATGATAAAATTGACCTCTCTGTAAATCATACTCGATTGCGCCTCGGCTGTTGAAATACGTTCTATGGGCAATAAATCTTAACATAGCGAGTGAGTTCAGTATGCGTCATTACACCTCGGAAATGATAGCACTCTAAGCTTCTAGAAGCGTGTTTCTGATGTAGTGCCCGTTTTAATCTTAGTGGAGAAGAATGAGGTTATTATCAGTGAGCGTGTTCTCGAGGTAATGAAAACTTAAAAACGTAAAAGGAAGAAAGATTAACACAAAACTTTGATAGTATTTTAAGGAAGGATACATACTACATGCAAGTGTAAGCAGAATTTTTGAAGCGAATTAACTTCAGATTTTTGTCTATGATACTAAATTAGTGAAATCCTTCATGCATCTGCATTGAATCAATCGTTGATAACAACAAACATTTCAAAATATTTATATATAAGAAGAAATATTTCTGCACGATGTTCTTAATTCATAAGAGTGGAAAGTTCCATGGTTGAAGATCAAAACAATCAATTCACTATCGTAATCGGATTTTTCACGTACAAATCGTTATGCAACTCTGCAGCTTGCAAGCTTTCAGTCAGTTTTTCTACGAGCCCAAGAAACCTTTACAATGAAGTATTAAAACACATTAAATAAAATGCTAACAAATTTTATTGTTTAATGTCTCCAAAAATTTAGACGTTATCCAAATGCCTTCGTAGAAGGCTCCTAAATACTCCAAGATGTGAAATGTCTAGAAGTAAGCCATAGTTGTGCGTCAGAAGCAGGATGCTATCACTTCTCCTGCTTCAAAGTTTGCATTTTACTTTCATTTTCACATTCAAAATTGTACGATTCAAATATATACGACTAACACACAGAAGAATGCAAAAATTTCAAGCTCTGAGAAGCACCGAAAAATCGCAATAAAAATGGGGAAAAACTACGGACACTAAACTTTTCAGAAAATAGTACTGAAATTTAATTTACTTATTGCACTGGTTCTCTACTTATTGCGACCATTGTACACTCGTAGTAAATTCCCACATCTTTTCCTGTCTGACTTTTTCCGTCTATAAAAACTACCAACAGTCAAATTATACAAGCATTAGGCAACTTAAAAAAATGATTCCACGATGATCATCTGCAGCCCCATATTTCTTTATGAAAGTCTTTTCACATTCTTAAAACATGTTCGGGATTTTCAACAGCTTGTATGTTATTTATTTCTTTATTTATTATGCTATTAATGGACAATTTCCTTTAGCCTTAAAAATGTTTAGATCATTCATTACATTATGAAAAAATGGTGATATTTTGAAGACAGTTATAGGGTTATTTATATTAACATTCGTATTTTTAAAATGTTTACGATCTTATTCCTACAATCTGTCCCACACAGAGGGCTGATGCCTTCTTTTAAAATTTGCAGTCATATTATATCGTGGTTCTCAATGGTGCAATTAGATACATTGAAAAACACTAGCGTTAGAAATCCGATTTAGGTGGACATGACAGTTTTAAAGTATTGTGAGAGACAAATACAAATGAAATACTCTGTTTGGTCGGAAAGGGTGCAAAAGCAAAAAAGTCGAAAAAATACTTCGAACATCATATATATAACGTTGTATATTATCCCTTTAAAGAGTGTATGAAACAAAATTTATATATATATATATATATATATATATATATATATATATATATATATATATATATAAATTTTCGTAATGGACATCAGAATTTTAATCCCGGAATGTCTTCCCGACTGTGCACCAACTGTTTCCGAAAAGTAGTGGCAATGACACAAAAATCTACGGTGAAAACTCCTGAGATTTAATTTACTTTCTTTCCTTTTCCTCAGACGATACAAACAACTCATTTTTGAAGAAAACCGTGATTTTAAGAATAATTTAGAAATCCCCAGCTGTTTTAAAGGTCACCAAGAAGGATTATCTGAAAATTAGGAACAAAAATTAATCAAACTTGACTCAACAAAAATCTGTCTAGTTTTTGAAACATCGATGAAGAAATGATTTTAAGAGCGTCGAAATAAAATATGTCAAAAATTTGCCAGGAGTAGTGTTTCAGGCACAAAATTCTCCTTCAGGAAAGCAAATTCTACTCTCAGTGTTATATTCAACAGTCTATCTTGGTTCTATTAGAGAAACGAATTCAATCAGTGGGATGTGAATTGCAGAGCCTAAGGAGCACTAAAGTACTGTCTGGATGCATTTTGTTTTTCAGCTCTGCCTTGGTTAAGACTATCCTGTATTTATATCCAGTAAATTTCATTTCACATTTCGCCTGTATCAAGATTTCTGAAAGTAGACGCATCTACAGTTAATAATTAAATTATTCGTATCCCTACCATACTTCAAATTTCAAGTAACTTTCTAAAACCCAATGTTTGTATGATTCCATTTTGTTTATATGTCATTAAGTCCTAAAATAAGAACTCAAAAGTCAGTTTCAGACCGATGGGTTTAATGTATATAATGTAACAATTTTGATCAATTTCATCTAACACACTTTTCACTTTTTATTCCCATATGAACTCATATATACTGAGATATAAATGAATTCGTCAATGACAACGTGCTTTAGTTTCAGAATCTTTTTTGTTGCTCGAAGATTTATTCGAGCTTATAATTCTAACCATGAATTTTCAAGTGGATTCAAGCCAGGACTCAACGAAGGCCTGGCCTTAATTGTAATTTTCGTTTCTCTGGAGCCACGCAGCCACAAAGTTAAACTTTGTTTGCGTTGATTGTCGTCTTAAAATTTAAACTGGCCGTCGAACCATGATTTTGCTTTCATAACTTTAGTTTTTCATCCAGTATCTAGAAGCAATAATCTGATATCATTATTTCTTTGTTTACAACTGAATGGCTTGTTCCCCAAGAACCAAAACAACTGCTAAATACCCGTATCATGCAATTACGTTCAAATTTATCCGTTGGCATTGTGTTCTTTGGGAGAAAATTCACCTTTATGACGCCAAATGTTGTATACATCACTATTCCCACACTCAAGTTTTGTTTTAAAACTCCATAGTACACGTTCAAAAATGCAATTTTCTTCATCCAAGAACGTTTGGTTAATATTCAGACGAGCTGAAGAATGATGTGTTTTGTGAAAAAGCGTCCATCAGGGTTTACATCCATGTAAGCCATTCCTATTAAAACATCGTTGAATTGTTCGAGTATTTTTGGGGTTAGTGACGCTATAAGCTAAAGAATAATACTTAGCATCTTACATGTCACGTTTCCTAACTCCATGTTTTAGAATTAAAAGCATCTCATATGATACTGAAGAACTTTTGAAAGCTTCAATGAAAATATTATATTACCGACAGGGATGTTTATGTTTCAAAAGAATTAGACAACCTTAACCCAATAGACAAAACTGTTTAAATTCAGAAAAGTTTGGCAAGATTGAATTACGATCTGTACTATTTCTAATCCTATAGTTTAGAAACGATACTCCCGTTAAATTGATTATGAAAAAGATTTTGGATTAATATGAATTAGAGTCTTGTATCAAATAAACATTGATCAATAGCTATGTCAATATATTAAGCAACCATTTCTAATACTGATTTATTGTAACAGAACTCTAATAGAAAGTAAAAAACTCATAGAAGCATTATCTTGTTTTCAGAGTAAATTAGATGTTCTCATGTGAGTTCCTTTTACTTTTTTCCTAATCAAGCCCCACGACTGTTTCACAAGATGAAACTTAAAAAAAGCTTTATAAATGTCATTCAATCTACCAACGAATTATGCATTTTACCTTTTTTAGTAGAAATGATTTGAAAAATGTAAACTTATGGCTCTGGTGTCATTTTGACATATGATTGTAAGCATCTAAAGTGAAATGTTCACTAACGTAGCTTTAAATCGAATGAGTAAACAAAATATTTTTCCTTTTATGATGCAACAAATATTATCTAACAAAATATAAACGCTTGAAAATGGTTTGCAATTGCATTCATGTACTTTACTGTGAGACTTTTATTCATGGAGTAATCCCGTGCAAGAAAATCTGAACTAATAGAAATAATACCGTGAGAGTGCTTCAAGCCTTGTCGAATGCATTCACGTTTACTGCAACGTAATCCGACAAAAACTCTCTCACTGAAGAAGTCTATTCATTCCCATCGACTAGTACATGATAAGGTAGATAACTAACACTTTGCTGACGAATACATTATAAGGTAGATAATTAACACTCTAGCGTGAAATGTAGTAACCTATATTGTGAAACCCACGAAGTGCATGATGAGAAGACTTTGAATATGAATCAATACAGTCTTTTCATATAGTTTTTTATGTCAATAGCAATAAGGGCAACGTGTGCAATGAATGTATGTTGAAGCAAAATTATTTTATTATAAATCCTTTGTATTAAGTTTGATTTAATTAAAAAGAAAAACTAGAACCTAATTTTTTTCCTCGTCAATTGATTTTTGAAAAAATACCATCTATTAGAAGAGAAGACACATTTCTAAATATTGTGTTGTTCATTGTCATTACTAGCTTCATGCAGTAATTAGTTATATACATTTGTATGTATTTTTTACATTAGTAGTTAGTAATTCGTTGTGTAGGGTCACATCTGTAACTGGAGGTTCGTAAGGGAATAAACTTTAATACCATACCTAACTTTACATCTGGTATATTAAGTTAAAACACATTAACCTGCCCTCGAAGAACTTCAATTAGCTAACATCCTAAAATTTCTTACTCTGAAGAATGTTAAGAACTTGCTCCTCTAGTTTGTCCAGTACAACAGTACTAGTGCTCCTCTTATGTTTTCACTTCAGTTCCATCATTCTTCTTAATAGAGTGCACAAATTTATTGAAACACGCTAACTCCAATATTGCATTGGGAGGCTTAGAGGAGGACATGACGAATTCAATGTCTTGTAAAAGGCAAACTATTGCTTAAAAATTTATATATGTATGATAATTGGTGACACAAAACTCTACGGTGAATACTCCTAATATTAAATTTACTTTGCCATGAGGTAAAACAAACAAACAATAATTTTTCCAAGTCTGACGAACCCCCTTTTCCCTTTCTATCTTTAATTTCATTTCTACATATTTAAGCATCAATCAGGGAAAACAAAACTATTTTTCCTATCATTCAATAATTATGGCCTTAAAAATTAGCAGCTATATACAGTGAGTTTAAATACAATCCTGCATTTCCATCATTTGCCAACTTCATTCTCAGAAGATTGTTTGCCTCACTTTTTTGGGTACTATATAGACATTATTTCAGTCCTGCTGCTCGTATACTGATGGTCAAGTGCATTCTGCCTCATAAAATATATTCTAATAACTAGTTCATAACGCTCCTTGAGAATATTGACTAATCTTCAGGTCACACACTTCATTATACCTCAGAAATGTCCCACGAGTAATGAATGTTAAATCAGCGACTAATTTATGATGTGCAACTTGCATAACAATACATAATGAAGACAAGGAGAAGCTCGCTGCAGGATATTTCAATGAATTTATTTCAGAAACAGAAAGAACGTTGTGATATTTTCATATAAATTAAAAGAGTTTGTTCAGTGGCAGCAACAATCCCAGTAAAGATGAATGGTTATTGCCAAGAGGCAAGTTCTCACGCTGATGACGACTGAAAACGGAAAGTTAACCTGATATCCAAATTAAATACCATACAATTGATCAATATACAAATTATTAATTGAACATACAAACTTAGATGCTGAAAAATATTAGGCTGATACTCTACATAATATTTGATTGGAAGGACAATACGTAAAAAGAGAATATCATAAATTACTAAAAAATTTAAACTGAGGAATTTATTAGTTCTGGATTTCGGATTGTGGATGGTACTTCAACAGCTGATTTGAAAAACTCAATTTTTTGCATTAAATTTTTATTTCAGAAGTTTGAAAAGTAACATGACTCTATAACAAAGGCATTAGCTCCTTACTTCTGTCAGTTTTTTGATGCTGATAGAGATTAAATTCGTTCAGCGTTCAGGGTTTTCCAACATTAATTTCAGGAGCCTTTGCAGTTTTGAGTCACTAAGAAAGATCTTCTAAACTTGATACCATTAATTTTATCCTTCTAAAAGTTCAGAAATCAATCGAGTTTTAATGACTTACGGAGAACAAATTAGAAAAATCTTAAATTGAGGAATAATGAGAATTATTGTTATTAAATGTGGAGAGATCACGGGACTGAAGCGCCTCATTTTTTTCTTGCTTACACTCTTCTTGCATGGGTACTTCTAAGAAAATATTCTGAATTGTTTGAAAAATTCTATTTTTTAGAATAATGTAGGATTAACACAGGAATATGAGAATGTCAAGGAGTAGGCAATGCAATTGATAAAAATTTCAGAGCTCTGACATCTAAGGAAAATGCCGTTGATATTTTATTAGCTACTAGATCCTACGCTGTTTTAACTAAGCATGGCATACAATGAGTTCATTTTTTACTTTACGGTTTCAACTTCATTTCAGAAAAAACAGGTGATCGTGGAGCGAAACACTACTTTACGCGGAAATTTAGCGCAGTCTCAAACGTGAACAACTTTTTTGATGATGAGAGGCAGGTCTTTAAATTTAACAGATTGAATTCTAAAATTTTTTCCTTGATACAATTTCCTTATGTATTCAGGCATTCAATAATGAGCATGCTTGGAAATCGTACAGAGCAGCACTAAGTTATCGCAATACTTAGGGAAAAAATGATTAAATTTTAACTCTACGGAAAATACTGCTGAGATTTGATTTACTATTGGATTTGTGCTCCATTTTCTGAGACCACTGAACAATCCAAATAATTTTCCTGTTTTACCATCCATCTGCATCCCTTGTTCTGAAAGTTGTTAAAGCTAGATGACATTATCAACTCACTGAATAGTTTTTCTCTACCTTATGGTAAATTTTCTTACCTGACAAAATTGCCTAAGAAAAATAAAAATAATATTTGGAATTGTTTATTTGTAATTCATTGTCAGACTAATTCATCCCTCAGGTATGCAGAGTAGAATCAGATTTGTATCTAGCACCTAACACATTTACAAGGCATTTAGTATTCCTCAGTCTTAACAATTGCCTTCACGTACTGTATATCTTTACACAAATTCATGTTTTTGGATCTCCGAGCCTTATCAGTGTTCTGGGGTTCTAAAATATTCTTATCTCCATGAATGTTTCTCAAATGAGAAGTTTCAAATGCTGATTGACGACCGGGGAAAAATATATTTCCCCAATTCATTATAATGCAGGAGTGTGTAGCGTAATTTCGAAGACTATTCACGAATATTGCAGCCCTCTTGCAGAGTAAAGATAATGTTTGAAATCTCGTACGTTTTCAGAAAACCACTGTACATCAAATGAGAAATTAATTATTACCGAACATCATCTTCTTGCACTCATGGAAATGGAAAAAATCGAAGGAAAAGATGTTACTCAAACATCTGCAGCGCTTGAAAGTAAAATAAATTAAAAAATTGTGAACTCCATAACTGTTGAAAAAGAACATGAACCTCAAAATTAAAAATTTGCTAGGAGTGAATATTTTGAAAATTAAATCAATTGGTAACATGGAGTAATAATGAATATGTATAATCGCACGTCAATTAACTCAGTTGTAAAATAGTGCATCATTGCATGGGAATCAAAGCGTGCTGAGCTTAAAAGAATGTTGTTATTTTAGCCTGCAGGATAAAAGAAACCGATTGCTTCTTGTTGAATTTAGAAATCTGAGTTGAAAAGATCAAGTTGACTGCATTAATTTGATAGAGTTGAATTGATTGTACAGAATTATGAACGCAGAATATGATATATTGAGTTATAGAGGCCGATTTGAGAGCCTTTGGCTAAGAAGAAGCAAAAACAAGCAATTTGATGTTATGCTAATTGTAACATGCAGCCCCATTGCAATGGAATGTAAATAGTACGCATTTAAGTGCGTATCAGAAGAAACCTAACCGCTTAAAATACGTTAGATGAATTCAGAAGAAACGTAACTGCGAAAGAGAACTTAGATGAATTTAGACTTAAGGTTAGCACTAAAGAAGTTCTTGTTTCTCATTAAAGAACGGACAGTGAAAGAAGCAAATATTCTGTATTATTTTCCACGTACCACTTTTACTATTTTAACACAATAGTATTATATAGTGGTAATAATATACTTAATTTTGTGAGTTATAAGGTATAAGGAGCAAATAAGAACCCCTCGTCCTAATGTAGCGCTGCAAGCATAGAAAACTACGATAAAATGGAGTAAATTACCATGTACTGGGATGCATGACCATACCATGTATCACTTTGAGAGCATCGTTTGACCAAGATTTCACGCTCACTTTGTGTGTGTTTCATGAGTTGTATGCGTTAAAATATTCTGTTAACTCATTAAAAAACAGGTGTCCTAACAACAGCATCACGCTATTATGAAGTTGTTGATGTAAACGAGTAATTATAAATCATGACCTCATTAGATTGTCTCATAAATGATTGAACCTCAATTTCATAATCTCTAGTCAGTAGTTCATTGAGTTACTTTGCTAGCAGGGATACAATTGTGATAATTTCCTTAAATCAGGATGAAGCTTTAAGGTTAAGATGCGCAACATCCGGTGTGAGTTCCCTAATAATAAACGCCGCTTTTTGTTATCTCTGAGGGACATTTTCTGATACCCTCATAAGCGGGTCAGTTCAGTGTGCGTCCAGACACAGTGAGGTGAAGTGTGTGACTGCAGCTCACAAGCACGTCACGCGGCAGACACCACAGCCCAGTCTCCAGTGATTCTTATTGACAACTCAACCGAAAAATTACAGCGCTGCTCGCACTAATATGCACAGAAACTGCAGTTACGCTTTTATATTTGTATTGCATTTCTTCTCGCTAATTTGACGTCAAATTTTATCGGTAAAATATTCAGCTAATCACTTAAAATACATTAAAATACTTTTTTCGTTCCCCACGCTGGGATATATTGGAGTATTTGTATTCAAAGGAAAAACTACTTGCCTTATTATCTGAAATTTCCCACCCTCTTTGAAATATTTTTTTTACTGTCACAGGTATAAAAACCAAAGAACATATGACCTAATTTTGTTCTCAAATGAATTAGACTTTACTTCTATCCGATACTGATCAATAAACACACAGATGTAAAGCAATTATGGTTGAAATTATTAATTTCAATATCACAATGTTTTTATTTGAAAAACTAACGTCCTCTGGAAACTGCAAGGTATGAGTGTGAGGTAACAGAATTTAGTTAAACAGTTGTACAAAGCAATTAGTCATAAGATAATGCAGATTATCAGCACCCTCAGATCGAATCATACTTTTTGAATTGCAAGGTTAAACGCCCAATATCCAAATATTAGATAACAATACCAAGGGGGGAGGAAGAAAAACAATCACTAGCAATGCCCAACGATGCAGAATATATTTTCTGCAAAAAATTGCTCCAGTCCGAGTTGTGAATTACAAACCAGATTCTGCCCGCGTATTCTGCTTTAACATGAACTTGCTCATACGTTCGTAGAGTTCATATCCAGAGAAGTCATCGATTTTCTTACTGCAGCTACGTGTGTGGCATAAAATACTCCGGTATATGAAGCAAAATACAAAAATACACATGATACAGAAAAAATAACTCATATTGTTGCAGATATTTCATTGCTGCTGCTGACGATGCTCTGATTTTTGTCGCTAAGAAAGTAAGAACAGTAAATACTTCGCATTATTATGCAAAAACTATTTTAATATTTCATCAAGATAATATTTTACGAAAATAGGGTATTCAATATTGCGTTCCACAATCTTATCCATTTTTGTATTATGCTTTATTGTAATGTTTTCATGGTCATTATTACAATTTTTTATTTTCAAAGCAAATAATATTAATTACGTAATCCGAATATGCATTTATATTTGCACTCATATTACAGTAATTATTTTTGACCTCAGTTTATATTTCTAATTTCACATTTGGTGCATTAACCTGATTACACCAGTCTGTACTGGTATGGAATTCAAATGAAAACGTTAAGATAGAATACATATGTGCACACATGCAACATAGACATTAGATAATATTCTTAAAAATGAATATTATTGCATATTATAATACATATATCCTCGTACAAATGTGAATATATATATAGTTAATAATACATTGTGTGAACATTACAATATACATACTATATTAGAATACTCACATTAATTTATGACCGTTATTGGGAATAAATTAATTTTTGGGCTCGATTAAAATAACAATAAGTATAATTATTGGAAGCGACAGTTAATTTGATACATATAAGTTCATGCTAATACGAAATTAATCACTTAAATCAATACTGGCAGTTTATGAAATTGTTTTGCGTAATTGCTTGTACATTTTCAAAATATTACCAAAGTGAAGAATTACTAAGATCTCATTCCAAATAATACACAATATGAAAATACAAATCGAACAATGATGTATGAATTAACGCATGTGAAACATGAACACAATTTATATTGAAAATCTGGTTTGTTCATCTGAATTTATACCGACTAAAATTAAAAGACAAATTCACAGAAGTCCCAACATGAACACAACTAAATTATTGTAAATTTCGCGTAAACGCAAACAACCGTTTCTTAAAAAATTGTTACCGTTCTATCTTTGTTCTTTAGTTAGTTCCAACGGGGAATTTCATTTTGTTTCAATTAATTTTAATTTTTTGGAAGTGAATGTGAAAACAGTCATGGCTGAGATCTGTTGTTTACGAACTGACGATGGAGGTGAAAAATGCCTCAACAGTTTTATGAAGCACTAAAAATGAGAGCTCTTTTGATTACCGAAAGGGATTGTTTTCCTGTGTGCGTGCTGGATTAAAAACAACAATCAGTTTACTGAGGAAAACAGAGCAGCTGATAAATGATTGCTGGCGCTCCTGTGTAATGTTGGAGCATTCGCGACACCACTTTTTTAAAATACTTGCACCTCCGCCTATAACGTCTTAGAAATCTCTGGAAAAAAAATTTATGGAGTATAGTTGAGCAGAACAATAACTTGTTACGTATTTGTTATTGTAGTGACTTACTGGTGGGCAGAAAAAGTTTGTGTTTGGTACATATTAAAATCTGTAACAACTGGGAAAGGTGTTTCAAATGTAGAAAGAATTTCAGTTCCTTTGAAATGTATCCTTTATCTTGATTTCTTTCACGTTCTAACTCTGAGTTTTTATTAGAGGCAAAACGTATTCTTTATCATTTAAATGAAGCCTGTCATGAGGTAAAGGGCGTCACTATACTGTAGTAAACTTCGAGGTTCTAAAGGGTAAAATCAGTGAGATTACAGGTCCTATGTGAGTCACGGCATGAAATTGGATGTCCTGAAGGTATCACAGCCGTAAATTAGATCTCCTAGGGAGGTCACTACAGCAAATTATAAAAATCCTTCAAGTTGTTTGGGGTGATCTGAAGACCTCGATTACGTAAAATTTATGCGCAGGATTAAACGACTGTGCTTCATCTGCGGTCATGGCGGGGATAATAACCATAATTAATTCAATTATCTAACAGTTTCCTGTGGAAAAAAGTTTTACCTCTCATATAATATACTCTCTGACACCAGGAGATTAATCATACCAATAGGCTTAAATTTTCTAGGAATCGTAAAGAAAGATAACACAGCCTCTAGGAGAAAAAAGTAGCGTGCATTACAGCCTTCTGCATCGCTAGTTTTTCATTGGACAGCAGTGTCCTTTTTACCAAACGGTACAAATATTGCTCATTTTTTATAAACAAATCTAAAATGCTTAAATTGTTTCAAAACGACTCACAGAAATTCCGTAGAATCAACTTTGAGTTTTTTCTAATGTGATGCTTACCAAAATAAGACACAGATGAACAGTGATGTAACGTAAGCAAGGAAAAGGCATTCCATCTTGAGAATCTATTCTGCATATCACCTACAAAATGAACCATTCATTCCGGCTTCAATTTCTTATTAATAGCTGAATTTTAGGAAAACATTTTGATGATAATTCATTTATTGAAAACAATATAAAAACTAAACTAAAATTAACCGAAATTTAGATGATGAACTAATGCGTGATGATTGGTTCTAAATGTTCTTTATGATTTCACAACTCCTTGAGAAAATATTTTTGCGTTAAATTAAAATTGAACGGTATTATTGAAAGCGATCAAAATAATTTTTACGGATTAGACAAAAGACTTCTGACGCATATAATGCAAATATGATGTTATACTTTTTTAAAGGTTATCTTCTTTTTAGCTATTTTCTGATGTATCTTGCAGCAAATTTCATTGCTGTTTCACACATTTTAGCAGTAATC
This sequence comes from Trinorchestia longiramus, assembly GCA_006783055.1. Classification (NCBI taxonomy): domain Eukaryota; kingdom Metazoa; phylum Arthropoda; class Malacostraca; order Amphipoda; family Talitridae; genus Trinorchestia; species Trinorchestia longiramus. The sequence continues at coordinate 239,048 of VCRD01000226.1, forward strand.
TATTGAACTTTTGAACTTTTCATTCATTTTAGCCAAATTTTTTTAAATGATTTCATGTTGTTTTCTTTTTATTATGGCAGTAAAATAATGAGAAATATATTTCATGAATTAAAAGTGATGAACGTGCGACACAAAAATATTTCTCGCGTTCCCTTTCCCTCAGGCGTTCACCCTGAGAAGCCAAAACAAGCGTGATAAGTAGGAAAAACTATGAGGCTTTCAGCCAGTCTCCGCACCTACATCACCAGCGGTAGAGTTCCCAGCGAACTGTAGGTTGAAAGTACGAAAAACTCTCATTTTTATTACGAGCTTCAATTTTTTTTTCTTGTGCCATCCATGTCGGAATTTCAAGGGTCTGCAGAGGCAGGAGACAAATTATGCAAGAATTTGACAAACACTCAACCATTTTAAACTTTCACAACATACCGCCATTTTAGACTTTCACGACATACTGCTATTTTAGACTTTCACCGCATACTACCATTTTAGACTTTCATTGCATACTACTATTTTACTTAGTCCCTGAACATGTAAATAATAAATAATCTTTAAAACTGGACCTACTTGTAACAGATGCGACATCAATGATGTGTTTGCTTTCCACAAACGCAAAGTGGCATCATATATATATATATATATATATATATATATATATATATATATATATATATATATATATATATATATATATATGTACAAAAAATGTGCTTCGATAATTCACAACTGTGTGTGTGTGTTCACTGGATATAAATTACAAAGTCACTTATCTAGTATTTACTTAAGTTGAAAGTTCATTTAGTCATACAACATTTGCTCATTTAACCATTAACTTCTCCATTAGCACAAGGCTAAAATACACAATACTCTTTTAATTCGTAACACCTGGCCAATATTCAACTCTGATGGAAATGCTCGGAAAATATATATTGTATAATTCAACTTGCTACTTTATTTCAGTCAATGATTTTCATTTGAATGAAAAGTACAAAATATGTCTTATGTTCTTATAAATGCTTCACGTCTACGAATTATTTGATTTCTATGTTTGCATCGCATATTAACTGCTATTCATGTAGGCAAGATATTTTTGAAATAATATGATATTTTAATTTAAGTTTCATTTACCTCTCGTATTTTTTAGTCATATGTACATACTAATCACACTCGTGAATAGAACACCATTTCACACATTCGGATTAAGGGTTTTAGTTATTCCAGTTACAAAGCTTTGGAAGTAAATTAAACCAATTTTAATGTTGAATTTCATGATCATATGTCATCGTACGTTTCAGATTTTTTCACTTCTGAGAATACACGAAATTGGAAATAAGTTATTAGTGCTATAGGATTGATAATAATTGCAATTGATAATTTTAATAGGAAAATTGATAAATAAAGTTACATTTTCCACAGAAATCTACAAATTTTATTTTTTTCCTTTATCATGAGAATAGACTCAAATTAATAATACCTAATTAAGAAATTGGGGTGTGGGAAGTGATATATCTTATACTGCTCTTTGAGACTTCTCTTCACTCCGGCTTCTATATTTTTAAATTAATTTATAAGCTCATTGTGCACAATAGATTAACAATTTTTTTATAATGGCATTTCCTTCCTAAACTCTATTACTCTCACGAGAAAGATAATCACTTTATGCAAATATATCACGAGCCTCTTTGTCTGAACCAGAACAGACTTTTATGTATACCTAAAACAACTGGATGTTTGGAAATAGAAGATAGTAGATCGTTTTTCTTTGGTAAGAAATAAATTCTCATTCCTGTGTGGACACTTTACATCCCACCCATAATTCTCAAGTCATTTTCTTCAGATTACTAATTTTCTTTCATAAGTGGGCTCTATGTTCATTTTTTTACGCTAATTTAATTCATTACAATCTTTTCTCGAATGCAATTCATTGTTCGAGCATCAATTGCGCTATAGACTGAGCTAAAGATATTAGTACATTTTTCACAATACATTCGTCGAGGAAAAAGACACTTTTTCAAGTCACATTTTAAGTCACGGAATTAATTTACTGTCACAATAGAAACATAGAAGAAAATGTAGGAGATCTTTTATTAGACAGTTTAATAACATTAATTTCATTCAAACATTCGTTTGGCTTTTACATCGCTTTTTGAATTTCAAAAATAATTTTTGAAAATGTGTTAACAGTGGAAAACTGCACTTTGAAAGTATAGCATTCAATATAATTGATTGGAAAAAGTTTCTATTCACATGATGCAGTATGTGAAGGTTGGTCATCCTTCATTTAACTTGCCATACAATCATGCAGGAGAAAACATGTTTTTATTAGAAATCCTGGGGCGTCATACAAAGGGCAAGCTTCGTGCGTTCCCTGTCCTGATAAGACATTATTTGCTATGACTTGCAAGCATCCAGTGAATGGAAGCGTACACAAGTATCGAGGGACCTCGTATAAGAATGGCACGACTAATGCACTTCCAAACACAGTGTTAGTCCTTTACTTTGCGTTAGCAGGAATTTCAAAAATTTCATTGAAGATCTAATTTCTTGAACGTCTGCGAAAAAATCACACAACGATGTGTTCAAACTGATGCAACGCTAGTGGTTATGATCATTAATAATTGCTCATGTTCAACATTGCTTATAAATATATTTTACTTTCGTTACTGTTTGCTTATGATCAATAATTTTTATGTCTTCTTTACGATTAGTTATTGAAATAATGGAGCGTTGCAGTCAGATCCCACACTGATAACTTTGCTTTAAAAGTATTTGTGGTATATTCTATTCCTAAAGAAGTTAAGTCCTAACCTAATGAAAGCCTGTATTTTTATGCAGTATTTTAAAATTCAAGGTGCTTCACTGCTCAGAAGTGCATCAAATAAATTTCATAGATTCGGTCGCAGGAGATTCGACGAAGTCATTGTGAGCAGTTTGAAATTCATATTTTTGACTCTATTTCAATTTCGCAGCGTTTTATCACGATGTCATTTACAAATGTGTCGAATATTATGCCTTTTGTTATTCAAATATGTCAATGGACTATATATTTGTAGCATTCATCAATACAAAGAGAATTTAGTGTGAACACAAGCATGTAATACTGATGCTTGGTTTGTTTGTTCAACATTGCTCTGTTGAAAAAAGATCATCAATTATTCATACTATGTTGATTTAAAGTAAAAATGAAATATAACTTTTTCATCAATCCAACCAGAAAAACCTATGGAATGATGTTAGCAGAATGAAAGAAATCAGATGAAGTAGTAGTAAATGAAACAAAACATCATTACTGAACATTACGATCATAGTTGAAGAAACAGGTCTCCCATGTCATTTGGCTCTTATTTTTTTTGCTGTACTTTATTATGCATAGACATAGTTGAAAACCAGCAATGAGCTTCAACTTCAGCTACTAAATATAATTTAACTTACGGAGAAAAACCCAGAGCCTTGGTGAGAGTAAGTCTACGATGGAAATTACTAGGTTTGCCGCAAGAAATTGGTGCCCTCTCTTGAAGCTCTTTTTCTGGAAAACTAAAATAAAAATTTATTAAGGTAAAAGAAACAAACTTTAGTGAGGACAATATATACGTAGCTTTAAAATCTAAGTAATTACATTTCTATTTGGCAAAAAAACATTTACTTCTTGTGTTAGAGCAAGTAATGCGTTAGAAATGTCTTGAAGAATAGTTATTTGCGGTGCAGGTAATTAAAATTCAATAAAAGTTTACGTACGAACAAAAACTAAATAGTTTTGCATCAACAAGTGATGGCATAGAGGTTTTCCTGTAACCAATCAGTTTCCAAATTCTGGGTAGCCATTGCGGGGTGGAGCAAAACAGGGAAGGAGGAAAGTATACAGTCAAACCCGCTATTTGTAGCATCATTTTTTGCATTAGTCGCTACTTGTATTCCTTTTTACCACATTTCTTTATGATTTTCAGTACTACTCCGTTCGTAACGTGATTTCGATTGACTTTATTCCCCAATTATAAGCTCTTTAAATCTTAAATTATAACTTTAATTATGACAAATAGCAAGGCTTGACTGTAACAAAACATCATTACTGAACATTCTTGGCATGGGACTTCGGTATTGAACCAAGAATGGGCCAAACGGCTCGTTCCTATTGCCTTATTCTATTCTATTCTATTCTAACCCCATTCTGAAGTGTGAACAAATGTGAGGGGCTTCATGCAGTAGTCGGAGTTACTGGTAATCCTTCTAATTTGTCTTGTAAACACCAGGAATTGCGTAACTGGCGGCCACTTCTTACTGTAAATTCCTTAAAAAGCCATGAAGCGAAAGCAAACGTGTCTTTCAAATTCAAGCAAATTTCCATTGATAGAAATGCTTAATTTAAACAACATGAAGCCTTCGGAGTAATTTAGAGCAGTGGCATTTTAAAATGGTTGATTGTTGATCTAGCCTTCATATTTTTGAAATTGTATTAAAATTTAAAGTTAGTAAAGCATTATCGAGGGACGATTTATATTTTCACAAAATCTAACATTAAAATTGATTCAGCGTTTTTTTTAAGTTAAAACTGAATTTTTATCGTACAACGCAAATTTGATCCAAAATACAGCAGCCGAATCAATGACCATTCTTGTAATAACTTAAAATGTTATTTTCTCTCATACTCTGGTATAAACCTT